>APFE031028440.1:0-13806 GCA_000404065.3 Pinus taeda | reverse complement strand
CAGCAGGTGGTTTTCACCCACATTGGGTTTCCACCTTATATCTTGTGTTCTTGTGTGTGATTGTCTTCTGCTCTATTTTTATCTTCCTGGTTACTGTTTATATGATCCTGATGCATAGATTAATGTTCAAACATTTGTAGAATATTTTAAATTATATGTCTGTATGGTATATGCAGGTTTCCTTATCTACAGTTGCATATATACGCGGTTTTCTCTAACTGAAGTAGCGTATATGTTCTGGGTTTGAAAAAGAAAATAATTGACCAGATAATACTGGTTCACCCCCCCTCTCAGTATTATTTCCAACAATTGGTATCAGAGCAGGTCCTTCAAAAGAAGATTGATTGCTTGAAGGAAGATCTATCATCATGAGCAACTACGAGAGAGAAGCATCAATCAGGCCACCAATTTTTGATGGGACCAACTTCGTCTACTGGAAGGTAAAAGTTACAACCTATCTTCAATCTCTTGGTAGAGAAATTTGGGATATCATAGATAAAGGGTACACCTTTCCATCAGCAACTCCTACAGATCCGGTTGAGAAGAAACAGTTTGAAACTAATGCAAAGGCTGTCAATACTCTATTAGGATGTCTATCTCAATCAGAATTCGTCAAGGTTATGCAGTATAAAACTGCAAAAGAAATATGGGACGAGATCGTTCTGAGCTATGAAGGAGATGAACAGGTAAAAAGAGCAAAACTTTAAACCCTTAGAATTCAATATGAAAATCTCAGAATGTACAATGATGAAAGTGTGACTAACTATTTCCTACACATAGATGAGATTGTTAATTGTATGAAAAATTTGGGTGAATAAATAAAAGAGGCTGTTGTGGTTTAAAAGGTTATGAGATCTTTGTCTTCTAAGTTTGAATCAAAAGTTTCTACAATAGAAGAAAAGGAGAATCTACATAAAATTACCAGTTTACAACTACATAGAATTCTAACCTCTTATGAAATGAGGAAAGGGGGACCATCAGATAGAAGAGAAGCCGCATTCAAGGCCTCAGGAAAAGGAGATTCTTATGACTCAAGACATATGTTAGAAGAAGAGGAAGAATCAAATTTTGTCAAGAACCTTCAACGGGGTGCCAGAAGATTCAGAGATAAGTTACCTTTCAAATGTTTTGCTTGTGGAAGAGTTGGTCACTATGCTACCAAGTGTCCTCATAAAGGTAAGGAACCTGTTAGATGGAACAAGAAACAAAATGTAAATAAGAAAAGCTATTACACTCATGAAGATAGTGATGGATTTTCAAATAGTGATGAAGATGAACAAGGTAATATTTATAGACTTTTAATGGCTTTTGAAGATGATGATTTCATGGATGCTATAGATGAAGAAGGTCTTTATGAAGAGATTTCTAAACTCAAAATTTGTTTAAACGAGAAAAATATGATTATTGATACTCTGCAATTCCAATTGGCTGAAAGTGAAAACATCATGAAAAGTTATAATGTGAAATAGTGGGACTTAGAAAAGAGATTGAGAAAACTAAAGCTCTTAATCTTAGATTTGTTAAAGGATCTGAAATGTTAGATGAGATTATCAAAGTACAACGTTCTTCACTAATCAAGACAGGTCTGGGATATAATGAAGAAGCATCTCAAGCATAGAAGTCATCCACCTCCAAAAGTTATATTGATGTAGCAAGGAGAAGTGAACAAATTGACAATCAAAAGCAAAGGCACAATGCTGCTCACCAGGTACATCAGGGACATTTCTCTTCAAGAATGAACAGAGATCACCAAGTAAATCAGGGGCAATATGCTTCAAGGATAAACAGAAGCTACAACAGACCACAGGTAAATCATTCTCGATTTGCCTCAAGAATAAATGTCAATGAAAACTACAATCGTTTGGTCTGCAGGGTTGATAATCGCAGGAATTTATTCAATGGCCAATGTTTCTCTTGTCACAACTTTGAACAAAAAGTAGCTCAGTGTGTTGCCTACAAAACTATCATGACTAGAGAAACTCAAAAACAGAGGAGTATGACTGGGATCATGAAAAGGGCCTACAATAACTTTTCTGCTCTTGAAAATGAAATAGAATGTTCTATTTGTAATAATTTTGGTCATGAAGATTCTGAATGCAGGAGAAGGTTTCGGTAGCCAACTCAGAAGGAGCAAGCCTCAAATATCAAAACATGGAGAATCAAAGAACCACAACCAGATAGATGTGGTATAGCCTTATATGCAGAAGGGCAGGAAAATCAATGGTACATCGACAGTGGATGTTCAAAACATATGACAGGTGATAAAGAAAAACTTCAGTCATATAGTGCCTTGGAGAAGGAGAAGAAGGTCTCATTTGGAAATGACACCCCTGCACTTATAAAAGGTAAAGGTTCTATTCTTTTAAAAGAAAAGGTCAAAGCAGGAAATGTATGTATGTTGATGGCTTAAAGCATAATCTATTGAGTGTCAGTTAGATGTGCGATCAAGGAATAGAGGTAAGATTTCGATCAAATGGATGTAGTGTTTGTGATCTTGATACAAGAGAAAGAGTGATCAAAGGCATAAGAACACCAAATAATTTATACATATTCAAAGAAGGACAACAACAATGCTATCTGAGCAAGAATTATGAACACTGGCTATGGCACCGGAGATTGGGGCATCTAAGCTTCTCGCAAATAAGGAAAGCATGCAAATACCAGGCAGTTCGTGGTCTTCCAGACATCAAAATTCCAGATAATACAATATGTAAATCATGTCAGTTTGGTAAGCAAACCAGAACTAACTTCCCTAAGAAGGAAGGATCAGCTAGCAGGCCACTTGAATTTGTCCATACTGATGTATGTGGTCAATCTAGGAAAAGGTCACCTTGGGGAGAAGAATAATTTATATTATTCTTTGACGACTATTCAAGGATGGTTTGGATAGGACTCATGAAGCACAAAGATGAAGCCTTCGAGAAATTCAAATCCTTCAAAGCTTTGGTTGAGAACGAATCAGATCATAGAATCAAATGCCTCAGGTTTGATCGAGGAGGAGAATTTACCTCGAATGAATTTTTTGATTTTTGTGAAGAACATGTAATAAGAAAATAATTCTCTACAGCCAGGACTCCTCAGCAAAATGGAGTAGTGGAAAGGATGAACAGAATGGTTCAACAAATGGCTCGTGCTATGCTTCATGAATCTGGAACTCCCGCAACTTTCTTGGGTGAAGATGCATTTGCTGCAGTTGTTATTCTCAAAAAAACAAATGTCCGGGTGAACAACACTCAAACCCCTCATGAGCTCTGGTATGGTGAGACTCCTTCGGTAAAATATTTCAAAATTTTTGGAAGCAAATGCTATATCAAAAATTTTGATGAACATCTTGGCAAGTTTGAACCTAGATCAGATGAAGGCATTCTCCTTGGTTACTCTCCCCATTTCAAAGCTTACAAGTGTTATAATAAAAGGCTTGGAAAAATTGTTGAAAGTATTGATGCAGTGGTTGATGAAGAAGAAAACACTCCTAGGCAGGTAAGATCTAAAGATTTCGAAGATGATGAGGACTATCCATCAAAATCAAATAAAATTCATGATGAAGAAGAAACCTATGAAGAAGAAACCCATGAGGAGCCTGAAGAACAAATAAGGATAGAAGAAAAGATTCCATCCAGGTACGTTCAGAAGAATCATCTAGAATCTCAAATTTTGGGGCAAAAAGAGGCAGTAATACAAACAAGAAGAACAATTGCAAAAGCTTCAAGCTATTTGGCATTACTTTCCTCCACTGAACCACAAAATGTAAGAGAGGCATGCAAAGATGAATGCTGGGTCAGGGCAATGGATGAAGAATTTGAGCATATCGAAAAGAATAACACTTGGGAGTGGTTCCTAGACCAAAAGAAAAGAATGTCACAGGAACAAAATGGATCTTCAAAAACAAGTTGAATGAAAATGGGGAAGTGATTAGAAACAAGGCCAGACTTGTTTGTAAAGGGTATGCTCAACAAGAAGGAATAGACTTTGAAGAAACTTTTGTTCCCATTGCTAGACTTGAGGCCATTAAAATGTTCCTTGCTCTCTCTAGCTTTCAGAAGTTCAAAGTATTTCAAATGGACATGAAATCATCCTTTCTGAATGGAGACTTAGAAGAAGAAGTGTACATTGAGAAGCCAGATGGATTCATCCTTGATAATGATCCAAATATTGTATGTAGACTAAAGAAGGCTCTCTATGGTCTCAAATAGGCTCCAAGGGCTTGGTACTATCGTCTGGACAAATACCTTCATCAACAAGGTTTTTCAAAACGATCGGCAGATAGCAATCTTTATATAAAAATTGAAAATAACAAATTGCTAATACTTGTTGTGTATGTAGATGATATCATCTTTGGCAGCAATGAAGAAGCTATGAGTCAAAACTTTGCCTTGGTGATGTAGAAGGAATTCGAAATGTCTTTGCTTGGAGAACTGACATATTTTCTTGGTTTACAAATCCAACAAAATAAAGGCGGTATCTTTTTATCTCAAACCAAGTATCTCAAGCAGATCTTGAAGAAGTATGGCATGGAAGATTTGAAACCAGTATGCACTCCTATGGTCACAGGATGTAGCCTCACTGCAAATGATGAATCAGCAGCAGTGCATCAGCCAACCTATAGGTCCATGATTGGAAGTCTACTCTATTTAATAGGTACCTGACCATACATCATGCATGCAGTAGGAATGGTTGGAAGATTTCAGGAAAATCATAAGGAAACTCATCTTCAGGCAGTAAAGAGAATTTTCAAGTATCTTCAAGGAACTCAAAACTATGGCCTATGGTATCCTAGAGATGCGTATCTCACTCTTCATGCTTATACAGATGCAGATTGGGATGGAAGCATGGATGACTGAAAAAGCACTAGTGGTGGTGCATTGTTTATGGGTTCCAGATTAGTATCTTGGTTCAGCAAGAAACAGAGTTCTATTGCATTATCTACAGCTGAAGCAGAATATGTGGCTGCTGCATCCTGTTGCACTCGAGTCCTTTGGATGATGCAAACCTTGCAGGATTTTCAAATCACTTGTACACCACCTATCTCCATCTTATGTGATAATACAAGTGCAATCATCATTTTAAAGAACCTAGTCATGAATTCAAAGACCAAGCACATACCGATCAAGTATCATTTTCTCCGGGAACAAGTGCTGGAACAAAAGGTCAAATTGTAATGTTTTCCCTCCAAGGAACAAGTTGCTGATATTTTCACCAACCATTTCCCAGGGAGACATTTGAATACCTCAGACAGAAGTTGGTGGTTGTTGATGCATCATCCTAATGTTGAATCTTGTCTGTTGTACGCAAGTCGATACACGTACATTTTCCGGTCTATGTGGATCGAATGGGTCTATCAGAGATCATATTTCACAAGTTCAGGGGGAGCATATTTTCTTCTAATGACACATTGTTGGCATTATCTTAGAAGTCCTTGATTTGATCTCTCAAGAGTTTTCTAGTGGAGTGGATCAATGTGTGTTGGTATGAAGGTTGATTCTGCTGATAGTTGTTCTTGTCTCTAAGTCATGTACTTCTTTTCATATCAAGGTCATCTAACGACCTATTTTGGTTTCCCCACTATGCCTGGGATGAATGAGTTTTGTCTATCTTGTGTATTCCCACTTGAATGGGAGATGGATGTATGTATGAGTCTTGATGATAGGAAGGTTAATTATAATTTATGGAGTCATGTTCTTTCTTGTAGAACATCCTTTTGCAGACAACATTTCAGCACAGAGCATATACAAAGGGGGAGCTCGTTCAGATTTTTTAGTAGGTAGTCAGGGGGAGTATGGTAGTCCACCCCTTTGCCCTTGATGTCAAAGGGCGAGAGTGATTTGTTGTTGTTGCCATCAAGTCCAAAGGGGGAGATTGTTGGCATTATGATACATATGATGTACTTGATGGAAACCCACTCATCTCAGATGATAAATTATAATGCAGAGAAAAGTTCCTTTCATGCAGAGAAAAGTTCACACACTTCAATGCAGAGAAACGTTCCTTTCATACAAAGAAAAGTTCACACACTTTCATGCAAAGAAAAGTTCCTTTCATGCAGATAAAAGTTCACGCACTTTCATGAAGAGAAAAGTTCCTTTCATGCAGAGAAAAGTTCACGCTCTTTCATGCAAATAAATGTTCCCTTCATGCAGAGAAAAGTTCACGCACTTTCATGCAGAGAAAATTTCACGCACTTTCATGCAGAGAAAAGCGCACACACATGGGAAATCTTATGGTTGGTTCATGGTATTGAGTCCTTGGTATTTGAACCTATGGTTTTGGGCCATGGTATCTCATCATAAGTGTTGATTCCAAGTATTGGGTCCATGGTATGGAATTGTTATGGTTTGTGGTCTGTGGTACTGTGAAAGGCATAAGGCTATAAAAGAGGAAGGAGATCATTTGGCAAGGCATCATCTGAATTATTGAATATCTGATAAAGTGCTAGATCTGGAATATTGTGATTGGGTTATGGTGTAGATCTGGATCTGAAAGAAGAAGGAACCTGAGCGCAAGGAGAAGGATAAGTTCTATTGATGGGTCAATATCTTAAGGCTTGAATAGTGGTACCTCTATATGATTTTGATCTATGATATGTGGCACACGCTTGATCTATAAATCTGATAATCTAGGTTAACTAATATCTGAATGTTTGAAAGAATGAATTTATAGCTCTGTACACAAGCTTTTGAATAGTGAAGTAGCGTACATCTCTTGATTTATGTTCTAGTTGCTTCCATTTATTGCTACAGTGTTCTGGGTTCAGAAGTGGGGTGTGATTACTGTTATTATGATATGGGTACAATCGTCAGAGAAGTGTTTATTTTGATTTAGTTTTGATTGGTGGAAAGGTGATTGGTTGATGCAGAAATTCTTGATGTTTGATTGATGTTATTTGTGGATCCAGTCTGAAAATTTATGAAACGTGGTCCCTCGAAGGAATAGAAGGTTGTAGTCTTTTGCAGGTAGCAGCCTGCGTACTAGTATCTCAACTAGTACAAGAACTAAGGGGGTTGTAGCTCCCTTCCATGAGAAGCTGGAAAACGAGAGAGGGTTGTAGCTCTCTGTAGGTAGCAGCCTGCGTACTGGTAAATGACTGCACTAGTACAAAATCATTGTAAAAAAAGTTTCTAACTGAAAAGATAGAGACATATTGCAGCAGGTGGTTTTCACCCACATTGGGTTTCCACCTTATATCTTGTGTTCTTGTGTGTGATTGTCTTCTGCTCTATGTTTTTGTTCCTGGTTACTGTTTATATGATCTTGATGCACAAATTAATGTTCAAACATCTGTAGAATATTTTAAATTATAAGTTTGTATGGTATACGTGGGTTTCCTTATCTAAAGTTGCATATATACGCAGTTTTCTCTAACTGAAGTAGCATATCTATTCTGGGTTTGAGAAAGAAAATAATTGACTAGATAATACTGATTCACCCCCCCTCTCAGTATTATTTCCAACATATTCACAAAGATATAAGAAAATTAACTTACTTGTTAAATGAATGGAAACTAATAGAGGGACTTCAACTCCCCTCCCAACCATAGGTCACAACACTACAACTCTTTCTTATAAAAGGCCACCCTCTAGCAATATTTAAAGCCTTTGTAGTTAAGTTCTGAAGGGAAAATCAACACCAAACAAATGAATAATGAGATGGGAATGTAGAGCACATAGGGATCCACATAAACAATCACTATAATAATTTAGAGTTCAAAGGATCTCCACCCACTTTTCACTTCATGATTCTAGGGCTCATAATGCCTTCACCTATATTCTATAGGATTCAGGAACACACTATACCTACACTTAAACATATCCATGTGGATCTAAAGATCTTGGTCTCCACCTGTTAAGAAACACACTCAAGAATATTGTTGGACACCTAATCCTCAATGGGTTAGTGTGGAAACCGAATGGACAAAAGGAGTCCAAAAGACCTTGGGATGTGAAACCCAATGGTCACAACAATGTACTATAAATGTATATCAGTTGTTAATAAAATTGTATTGTCGTGTTTTATCCTTCCTATTTTGTGGTGGCCCATGTGTGTTTAACATGGTATCAGAGCAGGCGTATTCCTGCCCTGCATAATTAATTTGGGCCATTTGTTTTATGGCCTTTATGTGTAGGTCATTTCTGCCCTCAACTAAATTCTAGATGCAACCTCTGTCATTTCTCCAGAGCCATTTTTGGCTTCTAACTGTCATTGTAACTCCCTTCTACTATTTTTCAGTATTAAGGGTCTGCCTCTGCTTGATAATCTCAGTAACGCTTGAGCTTTTGTTGTTGTCTCCACATTAGTATAACAATGCTCCAATGTCAGACCTGCTACATCTGCAATTTACCATTATTCTCTGACATGGTATAACGCTCACCAAAAGATGGCTAGGTTTGAGTAACTGTATTCATTCTTTGTCCACTCGAATAGTCTCTTACTAAATAGGTGAAACCCTTCATCTTCCTCAGCCTTGGCATGCATGACTGAAACTGTATATTCATGCTATGTTTATCATTCAAACCTTAGTTCTCCAGGTTCTAGGTTTCTTACGCTATTGAATACACCATACAATTCTGTCTCACTGTCTCACTCTCCATGCAAACACTGATGGCTAGCGTTCTATTGATATACAGTTCTGGTATATATATGTGTTCCATTGATATATTAGTTCTGCTCCATTAATACTGTAGCAGGTACGCAGTTCTACTAACTGTGCTCAATTCCACGTTGCTCGGTGTGCTGATAAACTGAGAGCGATGGCTCATTATATTCAATATTGTGTTGACTGGTATGTTGTAATCTAACGATGTTCCCTTTTGACCATGCACCCTTGCGCTACGAAATGTACTTTAAATGAGTTTGATATAAGGCTTTAAAGCGACTATCTGTCATTTACGAGTTTTTTGGCGAGTTATAGTCGGGTATTTGATCAACTCCAAGTCACACTCATTCATTCATATACGAAGCAAAGTCTAACAGGTCGGTGCTCCTTGGATTTTATCGATTTTAAATTTCATACGACCTGAGAGTCATTGTTGGCTATTGTCACTATTCATTAATTTCCATCTTGACAATGATTCGAAATAAATAAGAGAATGCAGGCTCCCCAAAAGGCAAAACCGGTCATTTTTCATTTTTTTGGAAGCCAAAGATTTAGTCGTCATGGACTTCGATTTACTTGTGTGGCATCCTTCGAACAAACCAAACTCTACGGCTAATGAGAACGTGGACCCACTTTCCATATGATGTGCATCGATCAAATGTCTCACAATTACGCATGATGGATGTGCTGTCCCTAAGTTGTTTGGTTTAGATATGCTTAGCTGCTCCGTAGAAAGAGCAACTGAATCAGATGGTTGCACCAGATTATCTTGAAGCCCGTCTCCATCTTTAATTAAGCCCTTGCACTACTGCCCATACACTGCCATCCTCCTGCGACATCACACTTGGAATACTACGCTGTCTCATTCAAAAAAAATAACTGATGTATTAAAACAAATGTGTTGTTCATGCATGGAGATGTGCTGAGTGTGGCACAACGGAATCGTGGAGATGTGTTTTAGAAGGGATCATGGACTCCTTTTGAGATCATTCTTCATTTTGTGCTAGCACGTCTTGCTTATGGTAATGGTCTCTTTCTGAGTAAAGTCAAACATTAATTTTCTCAAAGAATTACAGAAATCAATCATAACTCAAACCACGCATAGTTTTCTATGCTACTCATTTTAAGAACTGGAAATCAAATTATGCTCAATGATGCATCTGTATGGTAGCATATTCGATATGTTGGATTAGAACTTAGCTTGATAGATCTTCCATTTTTTTCTTTAACATTTCCTGTTTTGGCTACTAATAACACCCATCCTTTCTGGTTACCAAACGCACATGCGTCATGTCATATATATTTTCACGCCAAATTACATTTACGTTGAAGTTTTATATGCTCATTATTAAGTGTCGATGGTTGATTCTTTGCATCCCTGGAATTTATGCGGACTCTTAAAAGACTCTCGATATGGAATTTATGTGTTGAAGCAATAAGTTAACTTGAACCTCGTGCGTTGGTTTCATTATGTTGGTATCATTGTTGTAGCTATTGGAAGTCACTCGGACTTGCATTATTTATTTTTCAAGGGGAAACTAACTTCCAGCTGACTTTAGTGAATGAGTGTGGAAGTCATGTCTAATTTCTGAAGCGCTCTGCATAATTTTCAGATATATATTTCTTCCATTAGGAAGGCCGAGTCACACAGAGCATCAGTGTGTGGGAGCTGCTACTACAACGAAGAGGTTGGATTTCTTGCTAGTGTTTACACCAACGAAAAAGGGTTGAACGTAGCAAACAGAAAACTATTTATTCTTGGCTCCATATGACTGTCAAAGGCTGAAATCTTTGTGAGAAATTACCCCAGATTTAATTGTGCCATGAAATCTCAAGGTGTCAAGGGCGAGTTTGTGTTCCAAATATATTGCCTATGCCAAATTTATTAAGCAGTCAACTTGGAGGCTGAAATACTCATTATATCCATAGGTGATCTGCATCTAAATTGCATTCAAGTACATTAAAGCAGCAAGTCATTTGCTGCATTGAAATTGGTACTGTGTTGTCTACTACAGTTACCTGGTGATATTGGTATCCTACTACTCATCTAATAGTTGCAATTATTTATCATTTTATAGACCAATTTGTAGTTGACGAATACATCACTTCTCTGATTATATTGGTCTGAAATGGGTAGAATATATGATGTATTGAAACTACTGAATAATTTAATACTTTCCACTGTTGATGAGATGGTTAAGATCAACAAAATCTCTCTTTCCAATATTAAAATTTGTCTCCAAAATGCACATGAGAATATTGAGTTTTGTAGCTTGAGACAAAGCTACAGCAGGAAGAATTACAACAGTGGAGTCATCATTCTGAACCTATTTCTGTTCAGAAGAATGAAATAGACTCCCATAAACAATGAGACAATAATGTTACAGTTGATTCAGATTTAATATCCAATAAAGTAGCAGTTGTACATGCAGATGTAGAAACTCAGTCTGCACTTCCCAAGCCCATCATCAGACCTTGGGAATATCTTGTCCACAACAAGCACAGAATTGGTCTTGGATATGACAAGGACTTGTCCTTTCATATTCCAAACTACTTAAAGCCCATTCAGCTTCAGAGTGTTGGATTCCTTCATGACTGTTCACCTGCTCCTCATGATAGTTTAGGTTTAGCTGTTCTAGACTTTGGCCCTCTTCCACAACAACAACAACAACAATAGATTGTAAAATTCCAACACTATGACCAAGTTGGCCATTTGAAAGATCAATGTTTTGATCTTCATCCATGTAAGCATTGTCATAAAACTGGCCATTCTTCACACAGATGCTTCAAAAACAAACATCGTGTAAGAACAAAAAGATTCATCTTAGATGGATCGCTTGGCAATTGGCATCAACAACCAAGAAGATATTCCAAACACATGTCACAACATGTTCCAGAGTATTGAACAGTCTTGCAGTTGAGTTTTCTCCATCATCTCACTTTGTATATGACAAGGGGGGAAATGATGGTCACCTACAAGCTTCAAAGCCACATCAAGCAAGTCTAAGCCACAACCTGCCATACTAGATCCAGAGTTGTAGCCAGAGACAAAGATGCCCCTGAGCATGCCATCAATTGGTAATTTGGGACACTTCCTCTAGCAGAAGACTTCAACTTCTTGCCAGCTTCGGAAGAATTCCAAGAAAAAAATGGGGGACACTTCCTCTAGCAGAAGACTCCAGCTTCTTGCCAGTTTTGGAAGAGTTCCAGGAATTGCATTAAGCATTCTAGAGTTGTTGGTCATCCTTAAACCATCATAGGTTGAGACTTCCCTTTTTAGGTTGAAGTTCTCCCTTTTATCGGGGTGGACCTCCCTTTCATGGTTGAGGTTTCCTCTTTCAAAACAATGGAGCACTTTCCTTTAGAGAACTTCAGTTGTTACACCTAATCAACGGATGGGTTGAACTGGACAGTCATCCAGAGATGAACTGATCCGTTTTATTTATGTATATAAATGTATGTTACCTATGAATAATACAATCAGTTTCTCTAGCTCATTTATTCTGGAGTTACCTGGCCTGACATGGTATCAGAGCACAGGTCCCAGAAATAGTTGTAACTCCTGCCTGAGAGCTGCTCAGTCTCTGACATCCCTGAAATAGCTGAAGACTGCCGCTGCCTGAAGACTGCCTTCATTGAACGGCCTGCCGCTGCCTTCATTGAAACGCCTGTCGCTGCCTTCATTGAAACGCATGACATTGAAGACTGAAGACTGCATACCTGTTGGGTTTCTTATGATGACAATCTGAAGACGTAACGTTGCTGTCCCTCTTACATTCCCAATCCAAGAGGTAATGCACTGTTTTTTTTAATGGTTAAAGTCGAAGAAGCTCCCCGTTTGCACTGTTTTTCATTCGAGAGGCTCCCGTCTGCATTTTTTTCACTGTTTATATCCGCCTGAGAGGCTCTCGCACCGGCCTGTGAGGAACCCAGCCATTCTTTGTGCATGTGAGGAACCCTAGCTCTATGTTTGTCGAGATGAGTGTGCTTCTTGTAGCGAACTGTGGTCACGGTGACGGCACCATTGAACACAAAGTACTGGTCTTGGTGTGTTAATATGACGACCATTGTGAGAAACAGTTGTGTATATATCTGTTGTGTACAAAAATCATTGGAACTTTAATGGTGCATAAATGGCGAGTAGAAGAAATTGAGGAGGAAGGCTGGCCGAGAGGAAAAGTTTGGAACGACAGCAAGTTGCCTCTCGCAATAGTCGAATGCAAACTTGTTGATCACGAGCTGCTCGAAACACCGCCTAACATGCTTTTCTGTCCAGAGGGAGGTCGAAGAGCATTATATTGTCTACACGAGAGTTTGATAGGGAGGTCGAAGAGCATATCGTGAAGTTGGCGACGGATTCGAATGTTTTATTAACAGATTGTGGATCCTACATCCTTTCTTTGGTCATGCATATCGCTTAAAAGCTCATTTTTATATTCTGTCATCATTGCCATATTTACGCTTTAGTAAAGTTGTGTCCCACTGTGCCTAGAGGCCATGCTTCAGACTGCTCCTTTCTATTGCGGATTGCTATTTATTCATTGTAACTTCCCACTGTTTCGAAGTTGATTGCGCAAGTACTAGTATTTCCATATGAGTTCTGAATAAGAGGCAATTTTGGAATTATGGTATAAAGCAGATGTCAAATGATTCTTTATGGTAGTGCTATGGTATAAAGCAGATTTTTAAATGATTTTTTTCCATATAAAAATCATTTTCAAAGAAGAAATATATATGTGGAGATATATGTAGCAGAAGTTTAATGATTTTTTCTCCAAAGCAAAATCATTTAAAAAAAAAAAAAAGCAGCGGAAGTTTTTTTAAGAGTATTTTTTTTCCATCAGAAGTATATATCAGCAAAAGTTTTTTATATCAGCAGAAGTAACCTTTACAGAATGCATTCAATCATCTCTATGATAGGAATAGTTCTCACTGGCAAGGAGAACTATCCTGACTGGTCCCGGATGGTACAACACACCCTCATTTTCAATGAGCTATGGAAAGGAATGTGTGTCGGAGAAGGAGACAATGACCCAGAAAAGCCTATATTAGACAAATAGCTTGCCATCTAGGAAAACAAGAACAACAAAGCATATGCATTAATAGCAGCGTCTATAAATAAGGAGGTGAGTCGTCACCTTACAACATGTTCAATTGCCTTTGAAGCTTTACAAAAGCTGAAAGAGCTCTATGACTCACATTCTGCACTTGAAGTC
>APFE031028434.1:77845-120829 GCA_000404065.3 Pinus taeda | reverse complement strand
ACCACCCCCAAGGTCTGAACGAACCTCCAGCACACCGGAACGTTCAGAAAAGCATGAAAAGCCAGCGGCAGAAAAGCAAGTTGTTCCAAAACGAAAGCGGTCCTGTAATACGCCGGAACATTCAAAGAGAGGTAAAAAATTGATGAAAGAAAAGCATGCTGTGGCAAAAAGGAAGCAACCCTCTGATACGCCGGAATGGCTAGAAGAACCTAGGGGACCTGTTGGCACTCCAAACCCTCCTGAAAGACCGAGGAAGTCAGCTCGACTGGCTCGAATGCGGGGAAGATTGGAAAAGATTCAGAAAACTGTGACCCAATCGATTGAAATCCAGGATGAACCTCCGGAGAAGGAAAGTGAATTACCCAAAGAAAATGCTAAGCAATTAGAGGCTGGAGCCAACCAGCCAGAAGAGGGAATTGAAGGACACGACCAGTCTCACAGGGAAGAGACTATCGAGCAAGAAGGAGAAAATGCACAACCCATGAGTAGCCCGTTGCAAGACCCTCCAGGAGAAGAGGAATTGGCAGCAGTTCTAGCCAATATGAGGGAATACGGCCAAGCTCCCAGTACAGGAGGTGTCCTTGAGGGCCTTGTAGAGGAAGAACTACCCGACGAAACGAATGCAGAAGAGGCAGGGGAAGGAAACTTGCCTGACGATGGGAATGAAGCAGAAGATACCAATTTGGGACAATCTGTCCCCAGGGCGCCGGAAGATGAGGACGAAGCAAGACTGAGGGCCAAACCCTCTAAGGAGGCAAAGGAAATTAAAAGATTGAAAAAGAAGCAGCAGAGGATGCAGGGCACGATAGCCAGACTTCGGCAACAAATTAGAATGTTGAAAGCCAGTCTGAGAATACAACAAGCTACAAGGGAAAGGAAGAGGACCACGGCAGCAAGAACCCCGAGGGTTAGAGTTCATTTTTCTGGACGGAACCCCATCAGGAGACCTGTTGACAAGGGACAATCTGTTGTTCAAAATGATAAGGAAGAACAAGGTGCTGTTCCAATAGAAACTGCTGTTCCATCTGACCCGAAGGAACAAAGGGACATCCCAATGGAACAGCAGGAGGCTCCGGTGGCAGGGGAATCACAGCAACCTTTTGTTCGTATTAAAAAGGAAATGGAAAGCAAAAATATTCAAACAGAAGCACCCCCCTCGGGTATAATTCGGGTCCAAAATTCCAAACAACGTAATAGGAAGGTCCAGGTTAAACTTCCAACTTCTACGGCTTTGTGGAAGAAAGATCCAAAAACTAGGACCCTGCATAAAATGATGAAAGAAGCTCAACAAGAGGCTGAGCAGTTGCGAGAAAAGACGGTCCCCAAGGAGAGATATGAAGAGCTCCAGCAGCAACTTCGAAACATCAGTCAGTCCGAGAGCCAGGCCTCTGAAGGATGGCAGAAGGAGCAGGAAAAGGTTGCTAAGGTAACTCGTCGACTAGATAATGCTGTTAAACAGTTCGATACCCTGTGCTCCTTGTATGATGATGTTTTGACTTGTAGAGCCCCTGCTAAAAATTATGCTTTGTTTTTACTTGAACGATATTTGAGATTAAAAATAAAAGCTGTTAAGGCAGGAGCACCTATCCATATCAACACTGTTAATGATTTTATAGACTGCTGCAAGCACTATGGAGTTAAAGTTCAGAGGTTGTTATGTGAATTTTACCTGCACAATCTTGTCTTAGACCAGGAAACTGATCTGAACCCCGACCCTTTTGTTGGCAATGTACAATTCCAAGCTTTTGTTTCATTTGGGGTGAATCAGTTAAAATGGCTTAAAGCTTACAACATCTTCCAGAGAAAAGAAAATAGTTTAGACCTATGGGTACGAGCCGAACCTAGGGACCCAGCAGTATTATGGAGAGAGCATAGAAGTATGATAAGGATCCCAGGTGTCATAAAATTATTAGGGCCCATGCATGAAGATTTGATCCAAAAAGGCCTCAAGTATTTCCTGACTATTAAAGACCATGCCCTCCATGCTGCAAAGTTTCGTTACCAAACCTCTAACCCAAACATCCAGCTCAGGGAACCTTTTAACTTTGAAAATTTTGAGCTGGCTACCAGTCGATTGAATCTCTATGGAGAGCGGATTCTGCGAGCAGGACCATCCTGGTTGGGATATCGGTTTCGCAGCCCAATTATTTGGCATCCTGCACCTGGATATCAGGCTCTATATGAGATGCCCGCAGATCAGTTAGATCAGTTCTTTGACCATCTAGTTGCTAATCATGGTTGTCGACCTCTTCGTGAGATCCCTTCTCCAGCCTACTCTCTCACAGCCTTGCATGTCAACTATAACGTTTTCATGAGGACATGAAACAGGGTAAGCAGGGGGGTGTGTGGAGCGCTTGAAAGGTATGCTTTTTGAATAGTAATCTAGTAGTTTTCTAATGAGTTTCTTAACCTTTTCTGCATTATAAGTCTAGAGAATAAAAGGGTTTTGATAAATTGTGTGAAAATGGACAAACGAAGCTCAATCACCAATAATCGATGTTTTCTATGCAGAAGGATGCGGAAACAGGGGATCATCGAGCAGAAACAAGAAGCAAAGGGAAAGCAACTGTTGTCCCCTCGGTAGGGAACTAGATGCGAACGCGATCAAGTAAAATTAGAGCCGAATGATCCAGGAAAAGAACGTGGACGCCAAGACGGAGAACGCAAGAAAGGAACAAGAAGAACTGAACGATTAGCGAATCCCTCAGGATCTCTGATCCTGAGGGATCGCTGCTTTAGCTTATCTTTTGTATCTAGATATCTCCGTCATTTCTGTTATATAAATGTACCATGCCATTGAGCGTAAGGAGGAGGAATTATTGTAATTACATGATTCAGAACAAGCTTGGAGCATTAAGTTTTGCTGAGAACTGATTTTGTGTACCTTCGTTAATGCAATCAATATAAAGGACTTTGTGTTCACTTCGTTTTCGTATCTGAGGTAGCTTCAAGCGGTGTACCATTGGTAGCCAAGGGCCTAGCTCCGACGGTCACTCGCTGTTGTATCATACGGTGATTTGTGTGGTTTGATTATTTCCTTTGTTTTAAGCAATCTGATATATCTTTCACATGATAGACTATGCTTCTCAGTTAATCTCTGAATCTGAATAAGTTTCCTAACTCATGTCTCTATGTTATATAAAGTGAATCTATTTGAATTGCATCCCGGTATTAGTATGACTGGTTTCATCATTGGGTTCATATAAAATAAGTGTTTGCGAGATTTGAAGACAATATCACTTTGTTCAGAAATAGTCATATCATACATTACTCTCGGATTGTTGTAATAGCTTAGAATGTGTGCATTCATTTAAGTTTGATGTTCCATTGCGGTTGCTGTTCCAATTGAGTTTGCTGTTCCATTAGCTTAACGTTTCCCGTTTGCTGTTCCAATTGAGTTTGCTGTTCCATTTGATTGACGTTTCCTGTTTGCTGTTCCATTTACTTATGCTGTCATTCGATTACTGCTGTTCCATTTCATAATTGCTGTTCCATTTACTTTCGCTTATCTGCCTTTGTTGCTTTCGCGTGATAGCAGGCCTAAGACTGTTGTGAGCCCAGCAAGACGCTGCCTGACTCCCAGATCCATAAGCCTATGCTTTGGTTTCTTTCCTTATCAGTTTCTAAAGGGAAGGGTTATTGGTTCCGTACCCTTGATTGATCAAATTGATTTGTGTGAGTTTATCTTCGAGTTGATTCAGTTGTAGTTTAGTGTCTGTTTCCTTTCAATTCATTAGAGCGCTATACTACCGAGCATTACTTGGGCAGAACAGCCTCGGATTGAGTTACTCCTTGAAAGAACAAAGCGATCCCGGATTGACATAATAATGTGGAATAATTAGTGGTGTGAGAGACCCTATTTTTCGCTCTACAGCATGGACCATCGGTCTGCTGCATATGTGAAAGACAAATGGAATCGATGGAACATTTATTAAATTCTTGCTGTTACAGTGAAGTTTTATGGCAGTATGATGAACAACTTTTCGGCCATAGAGAGAAGGATCAATCAAGCACAAACAATCAATGGAAAAATGGAGAAGGAAGCCTTAACAAAATCCCATCTTGAACTGAAGCTAGAAAATATCCCTTGGATTTGTGCTCTGGGTTGTGTGGAAGGAAAGGAACCAAAGAATTTTCAAAGGGGAAAAGAGAACAATAGTAGAGTTATGGGGAATGATATTTCAGAACATTCGAGAAACAATTCTTATTGAGAACTGGTACACATATGATTGGGAAGCCACTCCACAGGAATGATGTATAATGGAAAGGTTAAGCCTGAATCCAAGCATGCTGATGGCGAATTCATGGAAACAGAAACCTACTCCCTATGACTCTCCAACCCTTTTTGTGTTTCCCCGGGAAGAGTTCAAAAAACTAAACTTCGATGGTGCAACTAAAGGGAATCCGAGGCTACAGGTTCAAGAGGGGTGTTCAGAGACCATCAAGGAAACATCATTTGAATGTATGCCATGGATTATGGAATAGAAAATAACAATGAATCATAGCTCTATGCGCTAAAGCGAGGGCTAGAAATAGCTTGGAGATAAAATTTCTAGAAACTAGAGGTGGAAGGAGATTCGAGACTGGTAATAGACATAGTGAAAAAACTTCAGCAAGGAACCAAATGGAAGAAGATAAGCCAAAGTTGGAAGATGACAAGGTTGGTTCAAGATATAGGAAATCTAATACAAAGGATAGAATATATCATTCTGACACATGTTCGAATATCAGGGAACGTGGCAGCAGACTGCCTAGCCAATCAGGGATGTGGCAAAACCGACAACAACGTTGATATAAGTGTAGTTTTGAACCCCGTACAGAAATTACCTGCATACGAATTCTAAATCACAGGAAAAAATAAAAATGCGAGAGCATAACACATAAAACACATATACACAGATATTTCCCACTGGATCTCAAAGCCGAGACTACCAACTTATTTTTCATTATGTTCCTTTCAATGTTACAATACATATTTATACATGCCGAAGCATCCAATACCATGGACCGAAAAAACCATCACGTCCAATACCATGGACCAAAAAAACCATCGATCCAATACCATGGACCGAAAACCATCGCGTCCAAAAAACATGTGCGAAAATCATGCACAAAACCATAGGTGGGTCCGCCCAACCTAACATAGGGTCCGCCCCGGACCCCATAAAGTGGGGTTACGGGTACCCCTCAAACCCTTTGTTAACTATGTGGAAAGAATATAACACACCCCAACAGCTTCAAACCTTGTCTAATCATCATTTTGTGGACTTGGCTTGAGAGCTACATCATCTTCTTTCCCTTCATGTTCTTGCTGCTGCTCATTTTTGTCACCTAATTCATCACTTCCTTCTTCCACCAACAAGGGCACGTGCCATTCTTCATTAGAACTCTCATGTATTCCATCATAACTTGTTCATGAAACACTACATCTATGCTCGCAAAAGCTTTATGAGTAGATGGATTAAACAATTTGTAAGCTTTAAATTCTATACAATACCCAAAAAAATACATTTGATGGCCTTTGAATCCAATTTCTTTCTATCTTCCTTTAGGACATGAGCAAAGACTTTAGAGCCAAAAACTCTCAAATGCTTAACTGCAGGCTTATAGCCAAATAAACCTTCAAAAGGAGTTTTGAAATCTAAACTTCTTGTTGGACTCCCATTCTTTAGATATACTGCAGTGTTAATTACTTCAACCCAAAACCCATTAGAAAGATTCTTACCTTTTAACATACTATGAGCACACTCCACAAGGGTTTTGTTCTTCCTCTTTGCAACCTCGTTCTGTTGAGGAGTGTGAGGTACTGTAATTTGCTGTTGTATCCCATGACCTTTGCAGTATTTGAGGACACAAGCTTTCTTGTACTCTCCCCCTTGATCTGAGCAGAGAATCCTAATGCTTTTACCTGTCTTCTTTTCAGCCATACTTCTGAACTTCTTGAAGTATTCAAAAGTGTGGCTCTTCTTTCTGAGGAAATACACCCAAGTAAATCTAGTACAATCATAAATAAATAGTAAAAATTGTATGCACCACCTAATGAACTTGTCTGCATAGGCCCGCATAAATTTGTGTGTACCAGCTCGATTATATCTCTCCTCCTTCTATCAACGTTCACAGGAAATTCATCTTTGTGCATCTTTCCAAGTGCACATGCATCACAATCAATATGAACAGTCTTTAAAACGGGAAGACCTTCGACCATACCTCTTTTCTGTAATAGCAGCAAATCATTGAAATTAATATGGCCGAACCTCTAATGCCAGATCCAATAAAATCTTCAATCAAAAAATTGAGCCATGGCAGATGATGTAAATGCCTGATGTGGTGTGCTTTTGACATTTAGTTTGTACAATCCTCCCACATGAATATTTAATGTAATAGGTTTCATACGATCCAACAGGTCTTTAATAACACAATATGATTTATAAAATTCTACCTTGAGATTTTGATCAGTTATTGTAGAGACAGAAATCAGATTCTTTTTTATCCTGGGTACATACATTACATTATGAATATGTCTAATATTTCCATCAGGAAAAACAACATGAATATTACCATAAACTTTGATTTGGTACCCTCTATCATCGCTAAGGCAGATGTTTGCTCCACTGCAGGTCTCTTTGAAGTCTTCAAACCATTGTCTGTTCCCTGTCATGTGGATAGATGCACCTGAGTCCACAAACCAGGTATTTGCTTCATCATCCTTAGCCGAAAACGCAGAGTTAGATATGAACAGTCTAAGGTTCTGACTCTGTTCCTCATCAGCAAAATGACCTACATGTTGTTTATGTCTCTTCCGGCCTTCATCAAACTTCTTCTTCAAGCAATATCTGGCTATATGGTAGGTTCTACCACAATAAAAACATTTGGTTTTAGATTCATTTCTATTGAAAGACGTACCTTGAGGTGGGGGCATCTTTCTCTGTGGGGTTAAACTGCTCTTCTGTGCTACATTTGGCTTTCCTCTGAAGGGATTCTTCTTCACCATTAAGGCTAGATCTGAATTCTGAGTTTTATGAGTCAGTGGCCTTTCCTCCTTTTACATGAGGATCCCAGTCAATTCTTCAAACACGGGGGCTTTTTCTCTTGTGTTCAAGGCAGTGATGAACATATGATACTCGTTAGTCATACCATTCATGGTAATTGTGACCAAATCTGTATCTAACACAACTTCATTGATGTCACCCAGCTTGTTCTTGAGCTCCTTGATCCACGAAATAAATGCTACAACTGTCTCATTCTCCTCCATCTTGATGGAGAGAATCTTGCTCTTCAAGAACAACAATCGATTGGTGTTCTTGACCTCATAGAGATTCTTGAGCATCTTCCAAATTTCTGGTGCAATCTTGCAATCACGGATATGGGGAATAATGCAATCTTTGACCGACAATTTCAGGAGAATTCTCGCCTTAGTTTTCTGCTTGTCCTAGTCTTAGATTGTTGTTGTTGTTCCTCCTACAAGCACGTTTGGCTTCACCTCATCATTATTCACAATTGCCCATGCATTGTGTCCTTCAAGGAGGGTCTGCAATTTAAATTTCTAACCAAAATAATTGGATCCATCCAGCTTGTTATTCTCATTGAGGTATGCTTCTACTAACTGATTATTCATCTTGAATAATAAAAAAACTTCAACCCCAACAACTTAAAAAACAACCCCAGATCTTCAAAAACACCGCCAATGCTAGATCCAATGAGCCCATATCTCTCTTTTAAAAATTTCGCCCCCCTTTTTTTTAATTAATGAATTAAATTAAAAACTTTTAATTTAAAATACTTTAATTAAAAAACTTAATTAAAAAAACAATAGGAGTTGCTCTACATGTCAACCTTGAGTCGGGGAACCGCGCTTTGAGCCCACAGCCACATTAAGGACATATGTAGAAGTTGGAAACAGGGAATGAAGCCGAAACTACTCCCACATAGAAATCCAGCTCGTCTCCATCCTAAATCACTTCGTCAATTGAGACCCACGGGAAGAAGACCTTGACACTGACTCCTGTCAATTTCCTGATCGCACCGGTGTTGATCTGGCCTGTGATTTTGCTCTTGTACTTCAATTGGTATCTAGAATCAAGGTCAAAACTGCATGGACTCTCGACGTTTATGACGAAGCTCCTATCATCGGAATTCAACATGTAGCCTCCCGTGTTCATTGGTAAAATTCCTCTCAGGAAGCCGAATTGCTCCAAAACTATGTAGGCCGAAAGTTGTTCAGAGGGTTAGTGGCTTCAACAGTGGAATTCAAGGACCAATTGCAATATCCATGCTCACCAGTAGCACGCAATGGTGTACGACTCCTTTGTGAACCCCCTTGTAGATGCAATGGTCCATGACTACACAGAAAAGGGTGGCCTCCAACTTCTTGAAACAACAAACAACAAACCTCAGATCAATCACAGAGATATGGCAAAGGTTTCCTCCTCTTCACCGTAGACTCCACCTACAACGCCGATCTTGATGCGTAAGCCATCATGCACCGAGACTTGAAGCCAGAGAATTTCTTGATTCACATGATCAATGCGATTGGAGAATGGTGCAACTGTGCCGTTCTAGAAAATAAATTCATGTAAGGCCAGAACTGGATTGGCGTGACTATCGCCCTATGGGTCCTGCGTTGATCGCCCTTAAAACTGCGCCGGTCAAATTTCTGCCTCCACTCAGGGTTACAGGCATTTCTCAACCCTGTAGCTTTGATACCATGTAAAAAAGCATAAGAATCAAATCTATTGAATAAACCTGAGCAACTCACAGGTGTGGAACACCACCTGGAGACTGCCTCTGTAGAACATGCTCTACGATTACAATCATGACATGAGAAATATATAATCTACACACAATTAGGGAAGTTGAAACAACAGCCCTGAAAACAGGAACAAACTCCTAATCTAAGGTTCGGTTTGAACCATCACTCCATTAAGACATTTCTTCATTATCTCAAGACATTTTTTCATTAATACCATAAGTCCACTGTAGTCATGGAAGATGATGTCAATGCCTGATGTGGTGTGCTTTTGACATTTATCTTGTACAATCCTCCCACACGAATACCTGATGCAATAGGCTTCATACGATGCAATAGGTCTTTAATAACACAATTTGATTTATAAAATTCTACCTTGAGATTTGCTCCACTGTTGGTCTCTTTGAAGTCTTCAAACCACTATATGTTCCCTATCACGTGGATGGATGCACCCGAGTCCATAAACCAGGTATCTGCGTCATCATCCTTAGCTGAAAACGTAGAGTTAGATATGAACATAACAGTCAGAGGTTCTGTCTTTGTTCCTCATCAACAAAATGACCTGCATGTTATTTATATCTCTTCAGTCCTGCATGTTATTTATATCTCTTTTATCCTTCATCAAACTTCTTCTTCAAGCAATATCTGGCTATATGGCGAGTTCTACCACTCTTTGTGTGGACTTATGGTGAATATAAGCATGAAATTTCACTCTAAAAACAAGGTTGTCGTTAGAGTCGAAAACAGTGTAGCGATTGCTACTGGAAAAAATGGATTGTTTTACACATTGTGAGAGTCTATCATCTATCTGAGGATGCCCAGTAAACAGTTTAACGACATCCTCAAAAATCAAATCGGTGATCTTCTCCCCGCTGTTCCAGATTCTGCAGTTCATTTTTCACAAGGAATGAGCGCGTGGTAGTTGGGCATGACTGGACTTAAATTCAAAGTTTTTCCCAAGGTCCCTAATTACATCCAACTGGACAAAGATTCTGGTACACTGTACCTTCCGGAAATCCGTTTAAATGAGATAGGAACTAAAGTGTGGCTGAGGAACATGTTGGCATTGGAATTCAACGATGCCCTCCATCGTAATTATGTGATGCATTATGTTGACCTAATGATCCACCTCATTCAATCTCCCAATGACATTTGCATACTTGTGGATCGACATGTCATTTCTCCAGGTTTTTTCCACTTAACTGATGAGTGCACAGCCAAGATGTGGCACAACTTGCGCCAACCCTTCCTTATCGACAACATGACCATAGTTTATTTGGACAACCATAAGAAGGTTGTAGTTTTAAGAGGATATTTTAGTTTCCATACTCTTGACTAACACCACCTTGGCTCCTCCTCTTCTCCATGTGATTAACTATAGAGTAATGTATCTTAGAAGCATAATACTCTTTAGAAAACTTTTTTTCATTATTAACTTTTCATCTTCATACCGTAAATTAAAATGTACCTTTATTAGTTCCTACATGAGCCCTTTCCATTCATCATTTTGTATTTTTTCTAGTTTAATACCAGTGCCTATTTTCTAACATGAAATGCATACATGTCCCCCATCTAGGTGACATATGTATGTTAGTGTGTGCATCATTTTTTAGATAAGACTCATATATGGTCCTTTAGAATTTTATTCACATCCTCCTTCCTATCTAAAGGTTAAGGCCCAATTTCACTTTCCTCCCATTAATTATTCTCAAACCTAGTGAATTTCCTACTGAAGTGAAAACTGTTGATGAAGGCCTTTCAAAAGATAGAGCCAAGGGGTGTCTTTTCGTAGGGTCTCTAATCCAATATTTAATTTATTGTGGCTACATGTATTTCATCACCATATTTTTCTACCACTGCCAATTTTGTGAAGATTGACACATTTACAACTGAACACTAACCAAGAACACCTTATTTCTTTTCGAAGACACCATTGCATCCCTCTCTCTCTTACTGTCAGTTAGAGCTAAGGAATATATTTAATATATATGGCATCTGGTATGATATTCCTGATGAAGCTCCTACACCAAATAGAGTGAGGTCTAATTTGGACTTCACATCGGGGAGACCCCTTGGTGGACAAATTTCCAGCACCGTCGACATGTTCTCAATCCATATTTATAAGATCTTTCAAGTGTTCCATTATAAGTATGGGCTCCTCTAGGTTATTCATATTCTCCATTTTCTTAGTTTGATCGAAATTAGAAGTCTCATGCTCATAACACACACACATACACATATGCCAATATTTATCCAATATTAACCATTATGATCTATGCATCAAACATAGATCTCGACTTTTAGAGTCCCATTTAGACTTCAGATCTTATATATGTATGTGCAAGACTGATTTGTCCCATTCAAGTATGGTGACTATAGTTTTCAGACTAGGTCTGATCTTTTAACGATACGTTTTCAAAATTAATTTGGATACCATTTTTAGAAAGTGAATTTCAATCTTTAATCATGACTAGTGTTTGTTTATGGATTTTTGAAATGGTGCAACAATTCAGATGCCTAGTTTGAAAAATAATTCTCATGCATGTTGTTTGGATGAGACCTAATCTATTGAAGGATAAATGTGCAATTATTATTTTTCCAATGCTATTAAATTTTCTCATTTTAAGCATTTAAAAACATCATTGGCTACACTCTTCCCTAAATATTTTATACAAACCCCTCCTATCTATTCTCCTAAACCCCTAGGTATTTTGTGTCTATGATTAATGAATGAATGAATGTTATATGTTAATCAATAATTTCTCTATGTCTCTTTATGTAAGTTATGTTGTTTAATATTATGTAAACATATTTTTTATGATAAAATTTATTGAGATGAAATATTTTGTGGATTTACGAATGAATGCAAGTTATATGTTAATGAATAATTGCTATAGGTCTCTTTATTTACATGATGTTGTTTCATATTATGTAAACATAATTTTTAATGATAAAATTTATTGAGATGAAATATTTTGTGGATTTATGAATTAACGAATGAATGAAAGTTATATGTTCATGAATAATTGTTATATGTCTCTTTACTCACATGCCATTGTTTCATATTATGTAAAAATATTTTTTAAGATAAATTTATTGAGATGAAATATTTTGTGGGTTTACGAATGAATGAGTCTTTGCTATTTTTTTTTATGGATCTTAATGTCTTTCTTTCAACTATTTCCTATATACTAGATAGATTAGGTACAGGGGAAATGAGAGTGATGCGAGGGGCGGGTGGGGGCGCACGAGAGCTTCCACCTTCACGTGGTTATCCCTATTCAGTAGAGAATAAATTAGGATTTGGATAATCTTGAAGCAAAACACCCTCAATCCAACATAGCAACAACAAAGTCAATGTTGACTTCGCTAATGCTTTGTCAAGTGGAGGGAGGTTTGCTTGACCAAGATTAAACTACTCCAACTATTTATTCTCGAAACCAAGAGGAGCTCATTCAGGGATTCATATTGTCTATATTACAATCTTCATATTAGAACGATTTTGTTTCATATTGTCCATACTAGAATCTTCATATTTCCTTTGTTGTCATCTTCTTGGAAAATACAACGTTCAACCATTGTAGCATATCCATAATCAATTAGTGATTCATGTTTAAAAACAAAATGACAAACATTAACAAAACTTAGGACTAATCTTCAAAACTTTAAAAAAGAAAAGAATTACCATAATATCAAAATGGAAAAGTACAATTCTACAGATACTTCTCAAACAAAGCATCAATATTTATCAAGAGAGCCAATATTTCCTCCCATCTTCATCAGTCGCATTTGGGGGCATCTATGAATTCCAAACATAATTCTTCATAGATTCCATACACACTATTGGCGAATATGGGAGGCAATATTGGTTGTCTTGACCAATATCGACACTTTGTATGAGAAGTATCTACAAAATTTCACTTTTATGTTTTGATAGTGTGGTAAGTGTTTCTTCTTTTAAATTACAGTGTCGACTAGTGCACAAGGTAAAGAAAACTCTAATGCTTTTTTTATTAATGAATAATAACAAAAAGGATCAATTTAACATTTATTTTTTGTTACAGTTGATGATTCACCCCTCTTCCGGTATCCTCAACAACGTCATGAGTACACGACCATGCCATCAAAAATAAAGAAAAAGAAAAAGAAATGATTATAATCATTATATCATTAGAAAAACCACGTACCATACTATGAAAACATATTTTTAATGATAACTTTTTTTTAGATGAAGTATTTTGTGTCTATGATTAATGAATGAATGTTATATGTTAATGAATATTTTCTATATGTCTCTTTACGTACATGACGTTGTCTCATAATATGTAAACATATTTTTTATGATAAAATTTATTGAGATGAAATGTATTGTGGATATATGAATGAATGTGTGAATGAATGGATGAATGTTTTCTATTTGATTTTTTTATGTATCATAATGTATTTCTTTCAACTAATTCCTATATAGTATATAGATTGGGTACTAGGGAATTGAGAGTGATTTGGTGGGGGGGTGGGGGGGGGGGGGGGGGGGGGGGGGGGGGGAGTGTTTGAAGAAAGCGTAACTAGGTTTGGTCTTCATAAATGTACTTTTGATATTTGTATATATTCAAGAAAATGATTTTTTTTTTTTTTTTATATATTTATCAATGGGTTTCTTACTCATTGAAATAGGTCTAGCACATGTTAAATCACTATAGGTGATTCAAAGATTCAAAGAAAGTTTGAAGAACCTTAAGGGCATGTTACACAATGTATATATTTGTATAAGAGTCCAAGAATATCCCTCCAAGCAAAGACAAGTCCTCTCCATGCAACAACATCATCAAAGGAGAAAATTTGATGAAGGAAACTCATGAATTCAGTGCAAAGGAGGGACAATCTCTATATATAGAGGTTTTCCACTCCCTCAAATGACAAGAAATCCACCTCTGAAATTAGTGAGCAAGTAAGACCGAGAAAATGGTAAAAAATGACGAGTATAAGGATCCTCTAGTGCAGCGAAGAAGGAGAAGTAATCACAGAAGGTTGGAGGACTATTTATAGGGTAAAACATAGTCACACGTGCGAGAAAATGAGGCATCTCTGTGGTCATAATAGAAGAAACATAACTATCTTATACTTCTTATCGTTTGGGCTTGAAACTTAGGCCTATAAGGCTTCCCAATAGAGTGAAGCAGAGACTCTCTCAATCGAAGAAGAAAGGAACCAAATACTCAAGGAAATATCTCACACGTGCAATAATTTAGGGCTGCAAGACAGTCATATCAAGTCTGCAACTACACCATGAAGAAGGAGCTCGGTTGGTTAAGGGGAAGGAAGGGATCATCACAAGTAAAAGGTCTCACTAAAGATCAAGGATAAGTGTCTCTTCTGGAGCAAGTGCAACAGGGACTATCAACAATTGTAAGAAGAACGAAGTGTCGAAAGAAGGAGGATGAAGTGTTGGGGAAAGAAGTGCAGAAAGGAGGAAGGACTTGACTTGTGCTTGGAGGATATTATTGTCAAGGGTCTAGGGTTTGGAATTGATCAATAGAAGCTTCAATAAGAGAAATTTACGAAAGGGTTTTCCTCTCTAAGAGAGAGCGTTTTTTCGCTGGTGGAGAGCCAACATATAGTGTTCTTGTTTCTTGTGTTTTGATAGCAGTTTGATGAAGTAAACACTCACACTAATAATAAGAAAAGAAGATCAAACTAACAGAGATAAATTGTAAAGGTGCTTCACAAATTGTTATCAAATCTAGAAGAATCCTACTACACATAATTTCCCTTGATTCTTCAACATGGTATCAAAGCTAAGGTGACACATCAAGGAAAGGGCATATCAATAACACTCATAAGGTGACCCATCTAAGAAGGACATCTCAAGAACATCTACAAGGTTGAAGCATCAAGCCGAGAAGTCTCAATCACATCAAGAACAAGAAGGTCTACTATCTACTATTCATCAAGGAAGACTACAAAACAAGAAGAAAAGCCTTATATAAATGTACCTACAAGAAGAGAAAATCAAAGAGGGACCTACATCAAGCTACAAGTCATCAAGAAAATCTCATCATCAAGCAAGTCCATTTTGAGAAAGAAACCTGAAGAACATCAAGATCGAACGAAGGCAAGCGATCAAGTCTTCAAGAAGAAAAAAATTCCAATACATCTCAAACTCTATCAAGTAAGTATATGTCCCCTTCTGAATATACATCAATGTCTTTTTGCAAGGAAAGCAACAAATTGGTTGAGACCAATAAATTCCTTGCATGGAAAAAGAGCACTGGTTTACTTCTCAAAGAGAATGAACTTCTAGATCACATCAAAGGGAATATCACTATCCTCACTAAGGGAAAAACTCAAGCCTTAGCCAAGTACAATAAGGATGAGACAAGAGCTCAAAGGATTCTAATAGAATCTATCAAGGACTCTCTCATTCCTTATGTCTCCAAATTTGAAATATCAAAATAAATCTATGACAAGCTAATAGAGTTATTCTCAGTAAGCACAGCTGGAGAAGTGATATCTCTATGAAATGATTTGTATAAGATGAAGATATCAAATGAAGGAATAGATCCCTACTTCATTAATATCTTTAAGATGAGGGATCAACTTCAAGAGCTAGGGGAATTCATTTCTAATAGATAAATGAAAACCGTAGTACTCAATGCTCTACCTAAGGATTGCGGAAACTTCACATCAAGCATATATCCCAAGAAGGAAGCTACCCCACTAAGTGAACTATGGTATCTATGCAAGATATTGGAAACTAGAATCAAAGAAATAGATGATGTGGGATCAAAGGAGAAAGCATTTGCTACCATGGCCAAGAGAAAGGGAAAATTTGGCAAATTTGGTCCATGAAGAACAAGCAATAGATATATGTCCAAAGTCCAATGATTTGGATGCCAAGAATATGGACACTACAAAATGGATTGTCCTAAACTTAAGAAGGACAACAAGAACAAAATAAAAAGGGAATAGGCTCATGTAACTCAAGAAGTGAAAGAAGAAGACAAGAAGCAAAATAAGGAAGATCCTCCAGATTTATACTATGACTAAGTCAACCTCTTTACTTAAAGTCTTCTTTCAAAGTTTTGAGTATTATAGGAGCATGCAGAAATATAATAGAGTGCATGGTTAAAGATATTTTTTAGAATATAGGAGCATGGTATATATAGCTTAAGACATTCATATAGAAGGAGCATACCTATTATAGGACCTCATCCACAATGAACGAATAATTGACCATGATTAAAATATTAGAATGCCTCTATCATCAAAAGGAAGAAACATTTGCAAGATAAGGATATTTAAGATCCTCTGATAGAATCTTCAAAAGAAGATTCATAAACAAGAGCAGATGTTTCATTGGGAGTCCCATTCATGGGATTCAAGAAAAGGATGATATGCAAGCAAGAAAATATGAAGTAAGAAGGGCCACACCAAGGACAATAAAACGAAGCCAAGATGATCAAGGGAGAATCAAGCTGAGTTATGTATGCATCAAAGATTAAGTCATGTCATCATCATCATCATCATCATCATATATATATATATATATATATATATAATATATATATATATATATATATAGATATAGATATCTTAGTGAGTCATGGGAATAGTTCTATGACATGATCAAGTGTAAAATGATATCTTTCACCAATGACATGCTCGAAGGAATGTACTACAATGCAATGAAGGTCAACATAAAAAAGTTATCCCATAAGGAATATAAGTTGGTTGACTAATCATTCGAGAAGAAGCTAATGAAGAAAGAGATCAAGCATATGAAGAACACCATGGTCATAAAGAATCACTCTTTGACAAGATCCATTAAAGACATCTCCCGAAAGAAGGCATGACAACTCTAACAAAGGAAGAAAAATATCAAAGGACCCTTGACACCTATGAAGGCCTTGGAGATAGTAAGGTGCAGATAACTAATTCAACTCTACAAAGATGTCACGATGAAGAAGCCATCCAGTAACCATTTAATGTTGAAGCAATATTAGGATGAAGTCATGAAGGGCTACTAATTCAAAGTATGGAAATAAGAAAGTAAAACTAAGCATCTATGTGACAAGTATTTTGAAGCATAGACAAAATGAAAAAGGATTATCCATATGACAAGAGGACTTGATATATATCAAGAAGGCCACTTTCCACGAAGGGATTAATGACACGAAAAATCAGGAAGGAAACTGATTGATGGCCAGTGCCCTACCAAGAAGAAGTTCAAACAAATACTTCATGACATCGAAGGAAAGAAGGAGATCAAGCAGCTGAAGGACCCACAAAGAAGAAGTTATTGATGAATGGAGAAGTCCTTAACTAAGAGGGAGTTCTAACAAGTTCCCAACTACAAAGGAGCTTGGGAAAGTTCTTGTCCGAGGAAAATTGGGCATGTCTTCCTCAATTAAGAGGAAGAGATAGACACAACATTCTTATCTTCAATTGGGAAGAAATAATGAGAGGATTGGGTAATCATCTGTTCCCTGATGCTCTTTAAGGATGTGTAGGGAATCCAAGATAAGTGTAGGGAAGAGGATTGATATTCTTTGAGGGTTGGGAACCCAAGACAAGAATAGTCCTAGAAGTTCATACAAGGTGAACACCCATGTGGGTATGTACCTTGAGAGACAATGAATAAGGTGTCTATAAGTCATTGCTCTCGCCAACATTGTGCTCTGATCTTATGAGAGATAGAGTTTTTAGTCAAGGCCTTGCTATGAACAATGTTGGTTACTATGATGCTATAACAGATGGGTTTCCAATCCATTTTCTCTTCTGTGAATTCTTCAAGATTGAAAAATAGCCAAACACCTTGTAATTATTTATGAATACCTCCCTAGTTAAGAAGGAGTGTTGAAGAAAGTGTAACTAGGTTTGGTCTTCATAATTGTACCTTTGATATTTGTATTTATTCAAGAAAAGAAATATTATTTTTGTTATATTTATCAATGAGTTTCTTGCTCATTAAAATAGGTCTAGCACATGTCAAAGTTTTATAGGTGAGTCAAAGATTCAAAAGAAATTTTGAAGACCCTTAAGGGCATATTACACCATGTATATATTTGTATAAGATTCAAAGAATATCCCTCCAAGCAAAGACAAGTCCTCTCCATGCAACGCCGTCATCAAAGGAGAAAAAATGATGAAACTCAAGTCGGACTACAATCATCATGTCAGCCTCAAGCCGAGCTAAAGGAGGGACATTCCTCTATATAGAGAGGTTTTCCACAACCTCAAATGACAAGAAATCCACCTATGAAATCAGTGAGCAAGGAATACTGAGAAAAGGGTGAAAAAGGATGAGTACAAGGAGCCTATAATGGAGTGAGGAAGGAGAAGTCATCAAAGAAGGTTGGAGGACTATTTCTAAGGTAAAACATAGTCACACGTGTGAGAAAAGGAGGCATCTATGCGGTCATAACAATAAAAACATAATAGTCTTATACTTTTCCGTTATGTTGTTATTGTTATGACTGTTACGTTGTCCTTCCTCCTTTCTACACTTCATTCCCCGACACTTCATCCTCCTTCTTTCGACACTTCATTCTTCTTACAACTATTGATAGTCCTTGTTATAAATAAATATCTAAAGCAAAGAGATCAAAATGATAAGGATTTAGGTGAGACAACAATATTTTTTTTATATTTGTCTTGTATGTCTTGGTCGAGTGGGAGTTACATACAGTTTTATAAGAAATAACAAACGTTTCCATGAAAACAAATCATGTAATATTTGTCCTTCTTTGGCAATTGTGTTTTTATTTGAGTGAAAGACCATAATCTGTCATTTTTCATATAGGGAACTATGATAAACTCTTACTCTTTTAATTGGGCATAAGGCACTATATGGTTTTTCTTCTATTTTATTAATTAATTATTGTATCTAACTTCTCCTCCTCCCTTTGTTTTACATGTACTTTCATTCACATATTTGGATTTGAAAGATTAATGATGGTTGGAGTCATATATGTGAAAAAAACTCATCAAAGTACTGCTCAAATTTAGCCCACCAAGCGCTTGGATATTAGGTGTGTGATTTAGTTTTGCATTTCATTTGATTCCAAGAAAAATTGTATTTCTACATTGCAAATATTCCAAGACCATACATGTTGAGAAAAACTAGAGAAAAAAAATTAGGGTTTCTTTTATAATTTTTTCTCTTTTACATCGACAATTCTTGTGATATAATGTTAGCTCATCGTCATCATTAGTATTTTGTATTCAACATCAAGACAACGTCAAAAAAGAAGATCACAATCCAAACAAGAACACCAGAAATAACCTCTAGGTCAGGGAAAAACCCGTCCATAGGGGAAAAATTCAAAAACTTCTCTTATTATAGAAATTCAAGGAAGACTTCCACATGCTTGGCTATATATATGGGGTGTATGGAGAGCAAAGGGTCATCTTCCTTCAAGTCCTACGGGGTTGACACACAACACCCATGCAAGTTGACTCACCAAAATTCTTTGGCCGACACACATCTCCTCCATGCAATATACATAACCATTCTCTCAAGTATTGGTTGAGGTATGCCTTTAACTAACCATACCTACTCTTCACACATGCTAATTCATGTTTTGGGGTTCCCACCCAAACTCATTGACCAATTCATGATGTGAGGCATGATTATAAATAGTTGTGCTCATACTCAACTCGTCTAAGGTCTATATGCTCACTGGAATTTTTTCACCAATTTATCTATGCCTTCTCTGCACACTTTTTCTCCTCTCCACATTATCAAAAGGCTAAAGTTTCTCAATCCTTCTTCCTTCACACTTGGAGCCTTTTCTTTCCATTTCCTTCTTTCTCTTTGTCCACATTTCATAAGGAGAGTGGGTAGTATGATGCCATACTCCACTCAGGCTTCCCACTCCAACGTCAATGCTTGTCAGCGTAGGCCAATACTTCATTAGGTATATAATTATGAGAATTAAGGGTGGTTTGTATGGGCCTTCTCATGACACACTGTAGGGAAACCAACCGATACGCAACAAGAATTCAATGTGCATGCAACAACCCACCACAAGATTTCCCTCTTAGAAATTTGGATTCGTATCTTCCTCCATTCAATCCAGTCATCAATTTATTCAAAAATAAATAATTAACATAATTATGTTTATATACATGGGTTTTTATGGAAAAAGAGTAATTACACATTCTCCTATTCTAGAGTATCTTTCCATCACACAAAATGCTCTCTTCTTATTTTTGTTAATAACCATAACTTTATAAGCCACAATATCCTCTAGCTTCAACTCTCGGTGATCAACAATGAAGGATGCTATGTGTGATGGCATTCTTATAGTCTTTAAAATAATACTTTGTTATATAATATATATATATTATATATATATATATATATATATATATATTATAATATATATATATATATATATATATAATATATATATATATATATATATATATATATAATATATATATATATATATATATATAATATATATTATATATATATATATTATATATATATATATATATATATATATATATATATATATTAACGCATATCTCCATCGCCAATGAACAAAATTGTGTATTATATTTTTCTTAATGGTTTTTTAGTCATATTCTCCTCACATTCACATCAAGTACATTTGAGGGTACATTAGGATTGCAAGTTGAACACCCTTAGTATTGCTTCTGTTGCACATTCTATGGATTGTATTACTGCACTAGGCCTTGTGGGTACTTCAAATTCTAGTATCATGATTTGGTTTGAGTGAGTTGGTTTTGTTTATGCTAAAGTTTAATTTTTTAGTGAAGTTGAGACTAACTAGGCTATCATCATCTATATTGTTCAATGGTGCAATTCAGTCAAACCTAAGTAATATCAGTTGTTGGATCGTTATTGATGTGCATTTGGAAATTGTAAAAGGTATTGTTCCAAAAGGGCACATTAGGTTTACAAGCTGGCCATCCTTAGTCTTGTTTCTGTTGCATATATTTTACATGTTATATTTCCTCAATATGCCTTGGGGGTTTTTCATCTTCCACTTTCTACTCTCACAATTTAAATTGTGTGAGTTGGCCATGTTCATTCTGCTTTTCTAGTCATTGAATCAATGTGTTTTTCTTTGTAAATTATGTTAGTTTTATTAAATGATTTTAGTTTTAGGCTTTAGCTTGACATAATCTTTGTGGTAGTTCATTTTTTTGTTGATATCATAGTAGGATAAAGGGCTCTGCTGGAATGGGATCTTCAGAAAAAACTGAAAATAGTGAGCATGAATAACAAAACGTTTACAGTGAAACCAAGTGAATTGTGAACCATGATATGTGATAAAAAATAAAGCCAAAGTACATAAACAAGTACCTCAATTCATGAAAATCACCAAGGCACTACCTATGTTTTTAAGCTTCCTAAATTTGTTTCACTGTGTTAAAAGAATAATGTTTATCTTTGGCTGTCATCTATTGACAAAGCTATTTGTCCACCAAAGGAGCCACTTGTCTGGAATCCATGTGGGGCCAGTCTGACCAATTCATGGTCTCTATGGAGAACACTAATATACACAAGTTATATTCCACATTTTAAGTTTAACCATTTCTTGAATCTTAATACTTTGTTAGGACAAATAGTAACAAAATTGTGATCTTTTATGGATTTTAATTTATGGTTGTAATGTTTCATAGTACACTTTTGGTACATGAACAACATATTTGATGAAACCAACCTGGATTGTGCTTATGTTTTTTCTTGGATTTTGGCTTATCACCAATACTTGGTTATTTGTAATGTGATATAGCAATGCTTGTAATGTATGTCTCTATATAGTCCATTTATGATGAAGATGAGATAATTGATTTTGGTTATTATACTGGAAGACACTTAGATATCGAGTATGTCACTGATCTATGTCAGTGTTGCCTTTAAAAAGATGTAGGAAACTAGTGTATAATGGAAGTACCACTGCGAAACCCTCGGGTCTGCTGCAAGAATCGAATGTATAATAAAAGTCACATTCTATAATCTGCAAGAATCAAATTTATTGAATGTATAAGGGAGTGGAGCCACCAAGAAAACTCACAATATATGTGTATTTTTTTAACGCATATCACTGTTGAATATTCGATAACATAGACAAGTTGTTGAATATTCGACAACTGCCAGTCAGGGTACTCATTGGATATTGAACGAAAAAAACAAAAGAAGGGAGCGTAGGTACCATAAAAATCTCTTCAGACAGACCTCTAATATGTTGCATATCAAACGCTTCACCATCTCCTTTAAAGCGGCAAAGTGACAATAATTTTGTCACACAATATGTTTATGCCATCACTTACTTGATGCCTCAATGTAGGTTTTTGTCGTCGAACAAAACAACCTATCTGTCAAATATCTGACATGTTACTGTCGTCCTAAAAGTGTCGGAGCGACAACACTTTTGTTGCAATATTTACTTATTCCATTGATTACCCGATGCCTAAACGTTGATTTTTTCCGTTAGAAAAAATGACCTATTTGTCGAATATCCGATGGGATACTAGTGCCTGACTTGCCATATATTTGACATTCTATCTTTTGGATAACTGACGATTTGTAGCATCAAAAAAACGACTTATAAACGTCAGTATTTGAAAGACCATTTTGAGCTTTTTATGTGTTAGATAATCAACATATTTACCATTGCATATCCGATGGTAGGTAAACTGTCAATTATTTGACAGAATTCCAATGACGATTTGATAAGCACCAATGTGTTGGATAGCCGACGCCAATAAGTCGCACATCTGACTAATTTCCGTCATATTTTGGCCCCATTTGTACTAGTGATTTTGACCTTTAGCCCTGAAATTTATCCTTAAGAGATTACAATCACTGCACTTTTAGGAACTTTTTATAGAATTCAAATTTGATTCTCGAAGAGAAAGTTATGATGATTTTCCCTATGTCACGTGTTTGAGACAAAATTTATTTTTTTCTGTGATTTTTGTAAAAAGCATTCCAAATTATACCCAAAATTCCAATAGTTTATAAAACTAGTTAATAATTTTATTTTTCAAATAATCGTTTTTATTGTTAAGATTTATCCTATATATCAAATATTTTAATCATTTAATTATTTATAATTATCTAATCAAAAAATAAAATCTAAATTTATATTTTATTTCTTGATGTATTTAGCATCTCACTATTTAAGCTCAAAAGTTATTTGCAGATATCTAATCTATTACCCAAATACATACACATATTTACTTTCTTATGATTTCAACCATGACATTATAGAAAAGAAACATAATGTTGCTACCCATTATACATCATTTATAAAAATAATTATAAGATATTTTTACTTTATTCTGCGCCTTTAGAAAACAGTTATAATATTTTTTTGCCATCAATTACTTTTTATAGAAAAGATAAACACTAATCAGCAAGACTATCTATAGATGTATATTGCACTTGTTTTTATTATTCACTATATAAGTTTAATTGATAATTTATTATCTTAATTATTTAAAAACAAATATTAAAAAGATATTAATAATGATATGTGATTTTTGGAAATATTAATACCCATCCAAATTAACCCTTTGCGACCATATACGTGTTAAAGTTTTTCGTTTCCAGAAAGGAAAAAAATTGATTCCATAAACGTCGTACGGGGATTGTGAGAATGTTTACACACGTTTTCAAAAAGAAAAAGGTTAATTCCACAAACATCCCGAAAAGAAAAAGGTTAATTCCACAAACATCCCACGGGAGTTTAGTGTCATACCGTAAAATCCCTGCCGCTAATTCGAGGCGCATCACGCCGGAGAGGTTAATTCCACAAGCATCCCACGGGAGTATGGTGTCATACTGTCAAATCCTGCTACTAATTCAAGGCGCATACCGCAGGAGGATTGTGGGAAGTGCGGAAAATAAATAATTTGTTAGGGGTATTAATTGAGTGGGGTTGAATACGTTGTTTTTTTATTTTTTATTTTTTATTTTTTTTTGGTTTTTTAAAATTAAATTGGTGGGATATACAGTTGTGGCTCAATTAATGTTTTATTGTAGGTTGAATATTTGTTGTATGTGCCATATGTTAGGAGGTAGTTGTATGGGGTCCATATTGTTTATAGCAAGGTGTTGTCATTATTTGTCTATGGATTAAAGAAGTTTGGGAAGAATTATTTGTACATTTGAGGCAGTGAAATTGGAAAAACATTTAATTTTGGAATATGATGAGTTCAAAAATATGAGAAAAAGTTATGAGAATATGTTAGCATGAGTGTCTTGGCATTGTCTTTTTTGCTAGGGGATTGTTAGAAAGTTAGACCAGCTCATCATCAATTTTAATAAGAAAATGATTGAATTGCAAAAAGTGAAAGCAAGGAACCCATAGTCCTATTTGAATAAGAAAAATATTGAATTGCAAAAAGTGAAAAACATAAACCCATGGTCCAATAAACTATTTTTAGGGAATCCGAAAAACATTTAATTTTGGAATATGACCCTTTCAAAGACACGAGAAAATTATGGGAATATTTTAGCATCTATTTCTTGGCATTGGCTTTTCACTTAGAGGATTGTTGGAAAGTTAGGTCAACTCATTGTTATCAATTCGAATAAGAAAATGATTGAATTGCAAAGTTAGACCAACTCAATATCGTCAATTTGAATAAGAAAATGATTGAATTGCAAAGTTAGACCAACTCATCATCATCAATTTGAATAAGAAAATGATTGAATTGCAAAAAAGTGAAAACAAATAATCAATAGTCCCATTTAATAAAAAAATATTAAATTACACAAAGTGAAAAGCAAAAATCATAGTCCAATAAACTATTTTTTTTTAAAATAATTTGGAGTAATTTATATGCTTATGTTTTCTTAATAATTATTATTTATATTTTTTTTAAATCCTATATTGTAATTATTATTATTTATTTAATATTAATTTTTTTTTATAATTTTATAAAAGGGAGCTGTATTATATTTATATATAAGATTAAAAATTATATATTTTTATTTTAAAAATAAATAACTATAGTAATATTTTTTAAAATTAAGAGTGATATGATTCTATAATTACATCCTTTATGTTTTAATATTTTAATAAGCTTAAATTTTTATAGACCAATTTTAAATCATGCCTACAATTAACTATATTAGATATAAAATAACTTTTTAAAACAATAAAACTATATTAGATATAAAACAATTTATTAAAGATGTTAGTTGGGAAAATGCAAAAGAAAAAAAACAGGTCTTAGATGTGAATTTGCATGTGGAGAGAGGAAACTTTATCTCTTCTATTAAGATAAGGAGACTTTCTTGTGAACCTTAAAATATCATTTCATTTTATTCTCTTCTATTAAGATAAAAAAGAAAAAAACAAGTCTTAGATCTGAATTTACATGTGAAGAGAGGAAACATTGTCTCTTCTATTAAAATAAGAAGACTTTCGTATGAACCTTAAAATATCATTTCATTTTATTCTCTTCTATTAACATAAGGAGAAGACTTTCTTGTGAACCTTAAAATATCATTTCATTTTATTTATTATATTATTTTCTGTGCACATTCCAATGTGTTCTGCGCTTCCCAGCTCTGCGTTTATATTATAACTACTAAACCCCCTGACGGGCTGTTTTCTGTTGGAAGGACTTGATCAGGTAATCTGTTGAGAAGAGTAGATGGCGGCGCCTGTAGTGTTTCAGAGGGAGTGGACTGTAGAGATTAACGAGATGTTTAATGAGATGTTTTTTGATGATGATGATCCTTTACCAAGCACGTCTGCGATCCTGCGCGTGCCGGCTCCTCTGTTGGAGATGAAACCAGAGGCCTTTATTCCGCAGTTACTCTCGCTTGGGCCTTACCACCGTTCGAAGCTGGAGAAATTTATTGATTCTCCTTGTGCGGAACTTAGGATTTCAATGGCCGAGAGGTACAAAGTCAAGTCTGCGGTCACGCTCTCACGGAAACTGCGCGAATCTGGAAAGGACTTCGAGTGCATAGTTGAAATAATGAACTGGATGCGCCCAGAGATTGAGAGTTTCTATGGCTTGCCAAGTAGTACAGAAGGCGAGTATGGTAAGAACTTTTCTCGCATGATGGCCATAGATTCATCCTTTCTCTTACAATTCTTGAACATCATGTTTTCCCTTTCTATATCAACACTCACCTTAGGCCCTGCAACGGCGAGCTTTTTTGGGGCTTATTACTGGTGTATCGCGCACGATATTGTGAAGCTGGAGAATCAGATCCCACTGCCTGTGCTGAAAGAAGTTTTGGACTATGTGAAAGAAACAATAGGTGATGAAAGCCATCCATTGTCGGCTATGTGCTGGGAAATGTCTCCTTTCCAACGTAGTATGCCTAAGAATCTGTTTGATGAAATGGAAACGGAACCGCATATTCTGGGCTGCGTCCACAGATCCCTTTCTCAAGTACTGCAGATGCAATCTGGCTATAAAAGGCAGAAGGGGCGAATGGGAATACCAATGCATAAGTTTAACGTCATCCTTAAGAAGCCTTTTACATGGATCCGTCGTTTTCTCCCCTCTGTTCCAGGACTGGGGATAGCGTTGCAAGAGTTTAACGGCATCCTCAAAAATTGGGTCGGTGATCTTCTCACTGTTCCAGATACCGCAGTTTTTCTTTCACAAGGACTGACCGCGCGACAGTTGGTCACGGCTGGAATTAAATTGAAATCTTCTCGCGAGATCCCCGGTTACATCCGACTAGACTCCGGGACACTGTACCTTCCGGAAATCTGTTTAAATGGCATAGGCACTGAAATGTGGTTGAGGAACATGCTGGCGTTGGAATTTAACGACGCCCGCCGTCGAAAGTATGTGACGCGTTACGTTGACCTCATGGGCCTCCTCATCCAGTCTCCCGATGACGTTCGCATACTTGTGGATCGACATGTCATCTCTCGAGGTGTTACCTACTTACCGGATGAGTGCACAGCCAAGATGTGGCTCGACTTGTGCCAGCCCTTCATTCTCGGCGGCGTGACCAAAGTTCATAACGAGCTCTATGAGGCATTGCTGGAATGGGCCAAAAGAAGCTATTGGAAGAACAAAATCAAAAGGAAGGTTTGTGGAGTTTATGACTTTGTGTTGAGCTGGAAGTTCGTAGCTCCGGTCGCTGCGTTCTTGGGTCTCCTCATGACCGCTATACAGACTTACTGTAATTTCCATCATTGTAGCCGCGAACGGTAACAACTGTAAACGCTAGGGGGCTTGTTGCTCTGTTCACCCAGCGGCACACCAGAGATTGCCATGGACAGAGTCTTCCGGTTGAGCCTTAAATTATTAGAAGCCGCGCCACACCTGCGTAGATGTGGATTTGAGAACCCTACTCTTCCCTTTCGCATATTTACGTCATTGTCATCAGGTAGGTAATTGTCCTGATATGGGCTATTTCCATTATTGTAGAGAGGTTATATTGTGTGATACTTGTTTGTTATTTTCCATCTTTGGATTTAAACCACTGAGAGTATGTAAAATAAAATGTTAATTTTGTTAAATTGAAAATTGCTTTGTGAGAGGTTTTATTAGCATTGTCAAGTGCATTGCAAATAAATTAGCAATCGTTCAGATGTTTATCGAATTCAACCCAATCGTTTGATTTTAATCACTGCAAAATGCATAAAATGCAATAAGCGAAATGAGCTTATTAAGAACAAAACGACCGTGTAGACGGGACAAAATTGTCGAAAACCCTTGGTCCATCCACAAAATGCCCACGCTCTACTTGATTTATTATGGTCGACTCAAAATTGACGCCATTGTACCGTATCAACTTATTTGTTTTGGCAGTGGAGAACCGTTTAGAGGAGGTTATAATTATATGCAGTTTTTTTTAATTTGGTGGCTTTTTCTGGTCAAAATTCGGCAGTAAATTACTGGAATCACAAGTTTGATAGCTAGTTTCTGGACAATCAAAGCGTCCCAGGGGTTTTCCAGGGTGCTGAATCCAAATATGCAGTTAAAAAACCATTTTAACTGCAACAAAAACCATTTTAACTGCAATTTCTTTCGCTGGATTCCGTCACCGGAATCTCCAAAAAATTGCATTATAAACAACTCCCAATTATATACCCTTCAACGTGTTTGAATTCAAAAGAGTGTTTGGATTTCTGAATTTAATTTTTCTACATGAATTTAATTCGGGGGAATAACGCTTTTAAATTTTAATTTGGACGAAGAATGATTTTAGGAATTTTCAGAATGAGCATTGGTAAGTCTAAGAATTTTCAGAATTAACATTGCTACGCTTATGGAAAATTTTTAGAATAAGGCTGAAAAAGAGGTAGATTATTATTATTATTTAATTTTAAAGTTATTGTTTAAGTTGGATATTAATTTGTCGTATCAAATTTTTTTGTTTTGGGACAGGGGATTCATTGAGGTTATGATTTGACGGTTAAATTTATAAAGTCATAAATATTCTATCTCTCTAATTTTAAATCTTTAACCTCTTCTTAAAATATACATACTCTTAACTATTAAACCCATTTAAATACAAACCAATCATATAAATTTAATTATAAAAAAATTAATTTATTTTGAAAAATAAAACACTCTGAAATGGAAAAATATATAATAAAACCAGAAACGATCTTACGTATGCTCTTAAATTAAATTCTACAAGTGGAGTTTACAATTGAATTCTCTTAACATTTTCGGATCCAAAGCGTATTTGGATTCCTTGGATTCGATTTTCGAAACACATATTACTATGTAGACAAAGGCACCAGTGGACTAACACGTTTCGTAAAACTTCTTCATGTCTCCCTTGTATTCGAACGTTTCGTAAAACTTCTTCATTTCTCCCTTGTATTCGAAAGTAGAGTTTAGACACCTTATATGTTCGAAGTTCGTATTGTTTTCTTGGTATTCTTAACTAGCATTTGCATCAGATGTCGCAAAGAAACGCAGTAAGGTATAAAGTGCTAAAATCTATTATACATGTAGTGTGTGCATTATTTAACAAGGTGGATCTCTCTAAATTTGTTGCAAATTTATGTTGTTGCATTGCTAATTTATTAGAATCTACTACTACCTCCTCTTCTTGGAATATTAAATTTATTATTAAGATCCTTTTGATTATTGGCATCACATTTAGATTTCGTAAGGTTAATTTCAAAAGAAAAGCAACACCTCACGAATTGAGACAATGATCAAAATAAAATTAATGTACAATCTATATCATTATATCTATAAATGGATAAGTTGAGAGGTGACATGCATTTTTGACAAACTTAGCCTAACAACTAATAAATTGATATCTATTAAAAACATAAGTATAGAAGTGTCATACAATTCTACAAACTTCGCAAATTAATTAATAAATATAAATCCTTATTATGATCGTGACATCCTTTCATTCATATGTGAACTACATCAATTTAAGCGGTCACAATTAACTCATATATATTAATAACTATGGTAAAGTGTATATTATATTGAACAAAGTTGTATAATTAGCATTTTTTACCTAATATTAATTTAATTATTGAATTTTAAAAAATATGAATTAGTTTTTACATTTAAGCAAAAGCATAATTATTATTTTTTATTGTTTAATTTAATTATTCAATTTTGGCACATTTGATGATGATGGTGGTTAACGTTCACTAAAAACCACAAAGTAACTACTTTTGTGCAATGCAAAATAGTTTATTTTGGTTATTTATAAAGGCATAGTATGAATTAAATCACAAAAGTACCAGTTAACCAATGGCAACAATATAACAGCTGAATTGACTCCCAACCAATTTCACATCATCTTGTAGATCATTAAAAGACACACATCGAAGCATTAACGCAAATAACGTTTCAGGGAATATATTGCCAAGGGTCCAAATAGAAACTCATTGGAAATATCAGGGGAAATATTGAAAATTATATGAAAATATCAGCAAGAATAAACTTGGCACCGAGGAATTCTTAATATATCATTGACAACTTGAAAATCTTGGGAGAAACTGGAAATATGAGGAGAAATATATAGTGATTCGTGAGCAACAGCAAGGTCTCTACTCTGTTTTTTCTCTTTACCAATCAGAGATATTTGCACCACTGCATTGAAGAAGCCACAATAAAATTATATATATTTCCAAATCAATTAATACCCTGTTTTCCTTCCAGATTTGAAAACCAAGTTATGTCCAGATGGAGAGATATGATACGATAATTTTATTGATGTCCAACAAATAACAACAAATAGGTCAATGGGACTGCTAAATACATCCGTGAGAATACAAAGTACAAACACTAAAGGAGCTCCTGGAAAATCATGATGGAAGCATATCTATAATATGTTGAGAATCCAAAACCTAAATCCCGACTCCTAACAGCATGGAGAAGTGAAACAAGCAATGATGCACATACATGCAAATGCAGCAGAGAAAATTTTCACATCTATTCATCTACTATAATCAACAAAGAGAACTTGATGCAGCATTCGTGCAGGGACTCCCACGTTTGTATTGGTGTGTTCTCATGCTTCCTGTCACCTGAATTGTAACTGATGAGTGCTAAGGAGGATGTGCACTAGATCACACAAATGCCTAGATGGGACCAAACACTACAGTTACCAGGCTCAGCTGACAAAAAACTTGGCAGAGGCAAAAAGTGAGTTCAAATCAGGTAAGCTAAAACTTGAGGAGAGATGAGTAGAAATCAGGGAAAAACGGAGAAGAAAATGAAGCAAAGAAACTCAGCCTCTGAGATATATAAAAGAAGGTGGCGAGTTTTCTGACAGGTCCACAGGTCAAAAATTGTTGACCCATGAACAACCCACTAAGTACTCATAATTCGAGTTATTCATAGCAAGTTAAACTTGTTGACATCAAGTTTGACTCACCATCAATTTGAATCCATGTGTTTCAGCAAGCAACCCGACTTTCACCCCCATGGGTGGCTCAAACCCAGCAAGTCTGGAAACCCTAACACCCATAATATGGGACCCTATCATCTAATAGGAACCAAACCTTCCTATGGTTCCACGCCTTAGGGAAAAGGAACACTGCTAAGGAAGAAGCATTTATGTATGTTTCAGATATCTGTTATAGCGTTGCACTACTTGGACTCAGCAAAAAAACAACAAGGGTTTGAAATCATTAACTGGGTAAAAGCTCAGCAAAAAGTCACTGTGCAATGAAAATGAGAAAATTTGCCTTTTAAGTTACTTTTCTGCAGCAGCTGCTGAATTTTTGAAAAAATGGGAAAAAAATGCCTGAATCACAATCTGTGCTACTAAATCATTTCAGACATAACCCATCAACTAATCTATGACTTCCGCAACATTGAACTGTAGAATAGCATCTTATTTGCATCATATTCAAGTTTCTTCAGCAGCAATCAGAATTGATCAGAATTGTATGAACAATTATCACAATATTAGAAACATGACTCTTTATAATTGTGCGAGTACTAGCGAGTTGATTCCACTCTCCAAGCTAGTGAGCAGAGTCAAACCTTTACCAAAACTCCTGGTCAGAGTCGGTCAAGCTCAATTTCGGTAAATATGTTTAAGTTCTGCTGGGCTTATATTCCTCATATTTTTTAGTGTGTGTTTCCTGACATTTTTAATAAGACAATTTTTGCCATGTCGCCAAGTTGACTCTCCACATTGGATTTGCCAAGTTTTTGCCAAGTCTGGTTCATGTGTCTTTGATCAGGATTTTCTCTTCCGTTGAATAGTATAAGGTAATAATCTGGTGAAGATCCCAGGATACCATAAATTGCATCCATTGTTGGATGTATGCCTAGTGCTAACATCGATAAGGATTTTGAAGCCTCTATGACAGTTTTAATACCCACAACAGCACAAGCTAATACAAGACATGGATAGATAGATAGATAGCTCTTACCAAACATGCATGTAACCTGAAAAATACAGTACATCTAAATCTTCCCTAGAGACACCTTGGCATGTCTCCTCTTTCCTGCAGAAAAGCAACTCCACGGAGGCAGTTTCAAGATATAAAAATATAACATACCTAAAGTGACTAGTGCAGACCAAGTCTCCGTGAGAACATGGATAACTAATAAACATGGAGTTATGATTGAGCCTTGAGCTTGACCAAGTCAAAATAAAATTGGTTTTTGAAATATACATTTCATCCAGATGCATCGCCAATGAAAATTTACCCAAATTGAATAACAAATATCACATATTTCTCTATATTAACCTTAAAAAGAGAAACTAATTATTCTCTATAAAGAAGCAACATTTACGTTTCATATATCCGCTGAAGAGCGGTTTAATTGTACATATCCATAACTTATAGAAATACAAGTATCACAAATTTCTCCTGTGGTCAACAGCACAGGGCAATGATTTACTGAAGAACCACTTCCTTTTTAATTATTATTTTTTTTTATTTTTTTGGATTTTTTGGTGGGAATAGCATTTCCCCCTAATTACTGGCTGCTTGCTTTCTAGGAATGTTTTTAGATAGAAACAATTGGGGGAAAACATTGTCTCTAGACTCTAATAATTCAACTTTATAGTATTCTACTTAGGGCTTGTGATTGAGGAAAGATGCATTTACCCATTTTAAATTTCTCACACAACATGGGACCCAAGATCAAATCTTATGTTAGTGATCATGCCAAGTAGATGCAATGCAAAATAGTTTAATGGGTTATTTATGAAGGCATAGTATGAATTAAGAAGCACAAAAGTACCAGTTAACCAATGGCAACAATATAACAGCTAAATTGACTCCCAACCAATTTCACATCACCTTGTAGATCATTAAAAAACACACATCGAAGCATTAATGCAAATAATGTTTCAGGGAATATATTGCCAAGGGTCCAAATAGAAACTCATTGGAAATATAAGGGGAAATATTGAAAATTATCCGAAAATATCAGCAAGAATAAACTTGGAACTGAGGAATTCTTAATATATCCTTGACAACCTTAAAATCTTGGGAGAAACTGGAAATATGAGGAGAAATATATAGTGAGTCCTGAGCAACAGTAAGGTCTCTACTCTGTTTTTTCTCTTTACAAATCAGAGATATTTGCACCACTGCATTGAAGAAGCCACAATAAAATTATATATATTGCCAAATCAATTAATAACCTGTTTTCCTTCCAGATTTCAAAACCAAGTTATGTCCAGATGGAGAGATATGATACGATAATTTTATTGATGTCCAACAAATAACAACAAATAGGTCAATGGGACTGCTAAATACATCCGTGAGAATACAAAGTACAAGCACTAAAGGAGCTCCTGGAAAATCATGATGAAAGCATATCTATAATATGCTGAGAATCCAAAACCTAAATCCTGACTCCTAATAGCATGGAGAAGTGAAACAAAGCAATGATGCACATACATGCAAATGCAACAGAGAAAATTTTCACATCTATTCATCTACCATAATCAACAAAGAGAACTTGATGCAACATCCGTGCAAGGACTCCCACATTTGTATTGGTGTGTTCTCATGCTTCCCGTCACTTTAATTGTAACTGATGAGTGCTAAGGAGGATGTGCACTAGATCACACAAATGCCTAGATGGGACCAAACACTACAGTTACCATGCTCAGCTCACAAAAAACTTAGCAGAGGCAAAAAAGTGAGTTCAAATCAGGTAAGCTAAAACTTGAGGAGAGATGAGCAGAAATCAGGGGAAAACGGAGAAGAAAATGAAGCAAAGAAACTCAGTCTCTGAGATATATAAAAGAAGGTGGCGAGTTTTCTGACAAGTCCACAGGTCAAAAATTGTTGACCCATGAACAACCCACTAAGTACTCACAGGTCGAGTTATTCATAGAAATTTAAACCTGTTGACATCAAGTTTGACTCACCATCAATTTGAATCCATGTCTTTCAGCAGGCAACCTGACTTTCACCCCCATGGGTGGGTCAAACCCAGCAGGTCTGGAAACCCTAACACCCACAATTTGGGACCCTATCACCTAGTAGGAGCCAAGCCTTCCTATGGTTCCACGCCTTAGGGAAAAGGAACACTGCTAAGGAAGAAGCATTTATGTATGTTTCATATATCTGTTATAGTGTTGCACTACTTAGACTCAGCAAAAAAACAGCAAGGGTTTGAAATCATTAACTAGGTAAAAGCTCAGCAAAAAGTCACTAGTGCAATGAAAATGAGAAAATCTGCCTTTTAAGTTACTTTTTTGCAGCAGCTGCTGAATTTTTGAAAAAATGGGAAAAAAATGCCTGAATCACAATCTATGCTACTAAATCATTTCAGACAGAACCCATCAACTAATCTGTGACTTCCGCAACACTGAACTGTAAAATAACATCTTATTTGCATCAGATTCAAGTTTCTTTAGCAGCAATCAGAATTGATCAGAATTATATGAACAATTATCACAACATTGGAAACATGACTCTTTATAACTGTGCGAGTACTAGCGAGTTGATTCCATTCTCCAAGCTAGTGTGCAGAGTCAAACCTTTGCCAAAACTCCTGGTCAGAGTCGGTCAGGCTCAGTTTTGGTAAAAAAGTTTAAGTTCTATTGGGCTTATATTCCTCATATTTTTTAGTGTGTGTTTCCTGACATTTTTAATAAGACAATTTTTTCCATGTCACCAAGACTCTCCACATTGGATTTGCGAAGTTTTTGCCAAGGCTGGTTCATGTGACTTTGATCAGGATTTTCTCTTCCGTTGAATAGTATAAGGTAATCATCTAGTGAAGGTCCTAGGATACCATAAATTGCATCCAGTGCTGGATGTATGCCTAGTGCTAACACCGGTAAGGATTTTGAAGCCTCTATGACAGTTTTAATACCCACAACAGTACAAGCTAATACAAGACATGGATAGATAGATAGATAGCTCTTGCCAAACATGGATGTAACCTGAAAAATACAGTACATCTAAATCTTCCCTAGAGACACCTTGGCATGTCTCCTCTTTCCTGTAGAAAAACAACTCCATGGAGGCAATTTCAAGATATAAAAATATAACGTACCTAAAGTGACCAGTGCAGACCAAGCCTCCGTGAGAACATGGATAACTAATAAACACAGAGTTATGATTGAGCTTTGAGCTTGACCAAGTCAGAATCAAATTGGTTTTTGCGATATACATTTCATCTAGATGCATCGTCAATGAAAATTTACCCAAATTGAAAAACAAATATCAGATATTTCTCTATATTAACCTTAAAAGAGAAACTAATTATTCTCTATAAATAAGAAACATTTACATTTCATATATCTACTGAGTGGTTTAATTGTACAGATCTATTACTTATACAAATACAAGCATCACAAATTTCTCCTCTGATGAGCAGCACATGGCAATGATTTACTGAAGAACCCCTTACTTTTTAATTATTTTTTTTGGATTTTTTGGTGGGAATAGCATTTCCCCGTAATTACTGGTTGTTTCCTTTCTAGGAATGTTTTTAGATAGAAACAATCGGGGGAACATGTTGTCTCTAGACTCTGATAATTCAACTTTATAGTATTCTACTTAGGGCTTGTGACTAAGGAAAGATGCATTTGTCCATTTTAAATTTCTCTCACAACATGGGACCCAAGATCAAATCTTATGTTAGTGATCACGCCAAGTAGATGCAATGCAAAATAGTTTAATTTGGTTATTTATGAAGGCATAGTATGAATTAAGAATCACAAAAGTACCAGTTAACCAATGGAAACAATATAACAGTTGAATTGACTCCCAACCAATTTCACATCATCTTGTAGATCATTAAAAAACACACATCGAAGCATTAACGCAAATAACGTTTCAAGGAATATATTGCCAAGGGTCCAAATAGAAACTCATTGGAAATATAAGGGGAAATATTGAAAATTATCCGAAAATATCAGCAACAATAAACTTGGAACTGAGGAATTCTTAATATATCCTTGACAACCTGAAAATCTTGGGAGAAACTGGAAATATGAGGAGAAATATATAGTGAGTCCTGAGCAATAGCAAGGTCTCTACTCTGTTTTTTCTCTTTACAAATCAGAGATATTTGCACCACTGCATTGAAGAAGCCACAATAAAATTATATATATTGCCAAATCAATTAATAACCTGTTTTCCTTCCAGATTTCAAAACCAAGTTATGTCCAGATGGAGAGATATGATAAGATAATTTTATTGATGTCCAACAAATAACAAAAAATAGGTCAATGGGACTGCTAAATACATCCGTGAGAATACAAAGTACAATCACTAAAGGAGCTCCTGGAAAATCATGATAAAAGCATATCTATAATATGTTGAGAATCCAAAACCTAAATCCTGACTCCTAACAGCATGGAGAAGTGAAACAAAGCAATGATGCACATACATGCAAATGTAGTAGAGAAAATTTTCACATCTATTCATCTACCATAATCAACAAAGAGAACTTGATGCAACATCCGTGCAAGGACTCCCACGTTTGTATTGGTGTGTTCTCATGCTTCCTGTCGCCTGAATTGTAACTGATGAGTGCTAAGGAGGATGTGCACTAGATCACACAAATGCCTAGATGGGACCAAACACTGCAATTACCAGGCTCAGCTCATAAAAAACTTGGCAGGGGCAAAAAAGTGAGTTCAAATCAGGTAAGCTAAAACTTGAGGAGAGATGAGTAGAAATCAGGGAAAAACAGAGAAGAAAATGAAGAAAAGAAACTCAGTCTCTCAGATATATAAAAGAAGGTGGCAATTTTTTTGACAGGTCCACAGGTCAAAAATTGTTGACCCATGAACAACCCACTAAGTACTCATAGGTCGAGTTATTCATAGAAAGTTAAACTTGTTGATATCAAGTTTGACTCACCATCAATTTGAATCCATGTCTTTCAGTAGGCAACCCGACTTTCACCCCCATGGGTGGGTCAAGCCCAACAGGTCTAGAAACCCTAACACCCACAATTTGGGACCCTATCACCTAATAGGAGCCAAACCTTCCTATGGTTCCACGCCTTAGGGAAAAGGAACACTGCTAAGGAAGAACCATTTATGTATGTTTCAGATATCTGTTATAGTGTTGCACTACTTGGACTTAGCAAAAAAACAACAAGGGGTTGAGATCATTAACTGGGTAAAAGCTCAGCAAAAAGTCACTGTGCAATGAAAATGAGAAAATCCGCCTTTTAAGTTACTTTTCTGCAGCAGCTGCTGAATTTTTGAAAAAATGGGAAAAAAATGCCTGAATCACAATCTGTGCTACTAAATCATTTCAGACAGAACCCATCAACTAATCTGTGACTTCTGCAACACTGAAATGTAGAATAGCATCTTATTTGCATCAGATTCAAGTTTCTTCAGCAACAATCCGAATTGATCAGAATTGTATGGACAATTATCACAACATTAGAAACATGACTCTTTATAACTGTGCGAGTACTAGCGAGTTGATTCCACTCTCCAAGCTAGTGAGCAGAGTCAAACCTTTGCTAAAAATCCTGGTCAGAGTCGGTCAGGCTCAGTTTTGGTAAATAAGTTTAAGTTCTGCTGGGCTTATATTCCTCATATTTTTTAGTGTGTGTTTCCTGACATTTTTAATAAGACAATTTTTTCCATGTCACCAAGTTGAATCTCCACATTGGATTTGCCAAGTTTTTTCCAAGTCTGGTTCATGTGACTTTGATCAGGATTTTCTCTTCCGTTGAATAGTATAAGTTAATCATCTGGTGAAGGTCCCAGGATACCATAAATTGCATCCATTGCTGGATGTATGCCTAGTGCTAACACCAGTAAGGATTTTGAAGCCTCTATAACGGTTTTAATACCCACAACAACACAAGCTAATACAAGACATGGATAGATAGATAGATAGCTCTTATCAAACATGGATGTGACCTGAAAAATACAGTACATCTAAATCTTCCCTAGAGACACCTTGGCATGTCTCCTCTTTCCTGCAGAAAAACAACTCCACGGAGGGAGTTTCAAGATATAAAAATATAACATACCTAAAGTGACCAGTGCAGACTAAGCCTCTGTTAGAACATGGATAACTAATAAACACGAAGTTATGATTGAGCCTTGAGCTTGACCAAGTCAAAATCAAATTGCTTTTTGCAATATACATTTCATCCAGATGCATCGTCAATGAAAATTTACCCAAATTGAATAACAAATATCAGATATTTCTCTATATTAACCTTAAAAAGAGAAACTAATTATTCCTATGAAGTCGGGCTCGGACATGAGACAAAGTAGATTTAGCCAATAGACACAGAGTCTCTTTGGAGACAAAAATGGGATTCAATCATTAAACAAAGTGAGTTCAGTCCTAAGCTATGACAATCAAGAAACTTGAAAAGGAACGAAACACGAAATGGGGCTAGAGGATTTGGTAGAATAAAAAATGTAACCCCGCCGATAAAATTGATTAATAATGTTCTATGTACTGTCAATATGCAAACTGGAAGATGAACGGGAACGGGAATGGAGCAAGAAACGGGTCTCCTGACTAAGTTTTTGGTAGCAGAGGCTCAGCCTATTAATCAGCATGTGGCGGCTGCCAAGCAAACGTCACAAGTTCAAATCCTACAGAGTCGCCCTATGCCCTAAGCCAATACGAAGATGTAACCTACACCCGAAAACCCAATCCTATTTGAGGGCTCTACCATATCTAAGTTTCCTTTAGATTCATGACATTCAACTTTTCGAGCAATCAAGGGATTCTACCCACCTGTGATCGCATTACGGTCAAGGTATTTCATAGGCTTCAACATGATCTATGTAAGGGAGATTTCATTTAGGTGGAACATAAGCAGTTCCAACATAATTTTATGCAAAAATAAAAAATAAGAAACTATGGGGCATCGCAGTTTCATTACCTAAATAATGCCCATGAAATGATGATAATTCCCAAAGCAAGCCTTGATGAGCCCCAGATGATGAACTGGTCAGGCATACTCACTAACCCAAATGTTTTCCAAGCCTGTTGAGAACTGAATTCTGTTCAAACACTGTCTGATTCATTGTCCTAGACATTATAAACCATATTCAAATCAGAGCAGCGCCCATATTCCTGTCAAATTCACAGTTCCCCATGCTCTCTCTCTGCATACATAATCACAATACCATAGTGTACTAGATCAGGCGAAAACCCAAATACATCATGTCAGGAATAGTCAGAGACTATAACTATGGAAAGACCTTCAATCAATGGGCCAGATCGGAATTTTCTTCATCGTATCTCAAACCCTGGCTTCGTGCTTTTTCCTGCCACTGCGTTGATAAATCCTGTGCAGCAAAGGCATTTTCCCCGGCCCTCCTCTACAGCGAACTGGCTATTGTGTGGTGTGAATCAGGCAAGCAGCTGAAGAAGGAGCATAAAATAATAAAGCCGAAGCTGAGGCAGAAGAGAGAAGGACAGATGAAGCTTAGGAAGAAAAGAATAGAGTTGCAGAGGAAATTTAGTTGCTCGACCACTGGGAGAGGAAGAAGCACAAAGAAGGAACCAGCGGAACTTTGTGAGATAGTGAGTTGGATGTGTGCATGACAGACCAAGTGGGTAGACATACGGGCAAATAATTGGATGACAGATAATTGTTGAATCGTCTAACAATAGATCTGATGGTTAACATTAAGACAAAAAGGCGTTTAGGGGAGTTCATTTAAGAGGGAAACGCCTTACGGCGTAATAATATTAGTTAATGTAATTTTTGATTTGAGAATTTGACTAAATAATAAAAAAGAAAAGAACCATTTTTATTATTATTCTAGGTCTAGAAAAAATAAATTGAAATAATTTGGAGTAATTTATATGATTATGTTTTCTTAATAATTATTTATTTATATTTTTTTATTTTTTTAAGCGTATATTTTTAATATTATTATTTTTAATTTAATATTATTAGTATTTTTATATTTTATATAAAAAGGAGTTGTATAATTAATATATATATTAGATATGATTAAAAAATTTATAATATTTTTTATTTTAAAAATGAATAACTAATAGTATATTTTTTAATATTAAAGAGGGATAATGATTCTATAATTACATACCTCTATTTTTTAAAAAGTATTTTTAATAATCTTAATTTTTATAGACCAATATTTTTATAGATCATGTCCTAAAAACAATTAAACTATACTAGATATAAAACAACTTATTAAAACAATAAAAATATACTAGATATAAAACAATTTATTAAAGATGTTAATTGGGAAGATGCAAAAGAAAAAAACAGGTCTTAGATGTGAATTTGCATGTGGAGAGAGAGGAAACCTTATCTCTTCGATTAAGATAAGGAGACTTTCGTGTGAATTTATTACTCTTTTTTCTAGATCATTAGCCATAGAGTTGTTGTCCATGAATACAAGAGTACTTCTTGAAAGTGGCCTTGAGCTCAACTCCTCAGTGGATAGCACCCTTTATTAAGAGGTTTTGATTTCCAAATCCTGTATTTATATCCATTCCACGAATATCTCTTTCAGTTTCCCTTCCTTTATTAATATCATGTGTAAGAATGCAATTATGAGTTCTTCCCAAATGTTTCTATTCATACCCAATTATAGCAAAAGGAGATTCAACGAATTTCAAACAAATAAAGTATCCTCCCCTTTAGGGTTGAAATTTGGATTCCTCTTTACCCATCATACAATTTATTTATTTATTTATTTTTTGTAGGTTTTTATGCTGCCTTTCAAGAAACGTTATGTTTAAAGTTTTGCCCTTCCAAAAGTGAGGTTTTTATAATAAATTAAACCTTCACTAATAAAAGTTTCATTAAAAACACATATCTATCATAAGAAGAGAAAAAACAAAATGACCATAACACATAAATGACTTATTGAATTCTCAAATTTGGTTTGAAATTATATGGAACACTCACAATAAAATCTCCATAACTTTGAAATCAAATGTCCTTGACTCAAACATGCCATAACATGATATTACTAAGGATATCTTATGGGACGTATAAGATGACCAACAAAGTAAAACTATGAGATGGACTATCCTTTGCATCCTCTCCATGATCATAATCACATGGAATCAATGTGAGGGTCCACCGCAGAGAGTTTGTAGTCAAGTAAGTACAATTTATAAAAAGGGTTTTAGTATTTCATAAGCTTCATGAGCCATATCTTTCAAATATTTTAAGTGATATGTTGAGACACTAGATATCTAGTGCAGATAATAGTTGAAACGACACTTCCATTGTTCCATAGGTGATATTGTGACATAGGATTACTTCATGAGTGAGTGGTGAGTCGATGACACTGTGACAGGCCTCTAGCCCAAACAATCCAATAAAGGTGGGTGGCCAATACACTCAGGGAGAGCAAGTGGGAACAAGCAAGATTGTGGTCCAAAATTATTGTGACAAGGAAGAGGTTTTATTCTTTTAGCTATGTAGGTTCGATGATGCACTAACACACTCATGGATTGATTGTTTGATTCATTCAAGTGGAATTTTTAATGATGTTTGCATAAGAGATAGATACATATTCATTGGATTTCAAGGAAACTATTTGGACTTGGATTCTAACCCAACTTACCCTAATCAAATGAACAAATTGTGAGTTATTGAACGAAATTCCTTCTAAGGAGTACGAAATATATATGTTTTCTCCCCCTTGTACCTTCTAGGTGACACTTATGGGAATTCAATCATATTAAGATTTAGCATTTGAAGAGATCTCATCATGAACAAAACATTTCAAACCAAGACAAATTTGTTGTGTTGTAGGCATATATATATATATATATATATATATATTATATATATATCATATACATATATATATGTACATATATATATATATATTATTATATATATATATATTATATATATACATATATATATGTATATATACATATGTATATATATATATGTACATTATATATGTACATATATATATGTACATATATATATATATTACATATAGTATATACATATATATGTGACATATATATATATGTACATATATATATATATATACATATATATATGTATTAATATATTATATATATATATATAATATATATCTAATATATATATATATATATATAATATATATATATATATATATATATTATTTGATATAAAGTCTCTATTACACTAGATGCTTACTGATCACTTAGTTTTGTAGACATATATTTAAGGAGACTAGGTAATAACCTTTGTTGAATGGTCTCAAATCCATTTTCCGTGGTTGTGTGTCCTTATGCTTTAGGTGCTTTTGTACAAGTTGTAAGTATCTTAATTCCTACTTTAATACAAATATGTTTCACTTTCTATGTGTGTGCATATATGAATTCACTCGAGAGCTCTCTTCAATTGGCATGGTCCACTCACATGCACCTCAAGTTGCATCAACAAGAAACCAAATAAATGAAAGGTGAGAAGGGGCCTAAATAGATTTACCCATGGAAAATTGAAACCTTGCAATATTAATGGCACAAAAGAAAATAGAGAAAGACTAAGAATGTGAAGCTAGGAAAAAACAAATACACAAAATTGTTATCTATAACTTTATAGTTTCTATTTGTAATAATTCCTAAAGCATAAAAGAGCCAAGCAAAGGTCATTTCTAGAAGATTTTGTCAAAAAGAAGGTTTCCAAGGTAAGATATCTACATTATCATGTTTAGAATTGAGTTCCTCAACACCATTTCTACATTTATTAATTCTAATAAATTAATAAATAGTTTTCAGTGATGTTTTAGATTAGTTTCATTCTTATGGTAGTGTACAATTAATAAATTAGGTTTTGGTTTACTTGAAACCACTTAACACATTACAAGTATGTGTTTAAGTAACACACCTGGTTGGTGATGGATAGAGTAAAACATAAACCACTGTAATAGTTAAATATACACACACTTCTTAAAAAAAATTAAAAGAATTTTGCTTATAAATTGGAATTATTGACAATTTTCTTTTTAGTTCTATAGTATGTCTTAAAATTGCTTTTGTTTGGTTAAGAATTTGATTTCATGGAATGTAAGGAAATAGGTTAATAGGCCAAGACTAAGAGATATTTAGTAAGAGTGGAAGTCAAACTCGGACTACGAGTAGGGTAATTCCAAGGAGTGGCTTTTCTTGAATGACTATGATGAGTCAAGATGCATTATGGATAGTTTCGAGTGAAACCATGATGAGTCAACATGTATTATGGATAGGTGCTAGTGATGATTGTCCCCAATGTGAATTTCACCACTGATTTATAATCATTTTCCCAATATGTTAAGAAAAGAGAAAAGTAGACAAAAAACATTAAAATACTATAGAAAGCAATTCACTAAATTCACTGAATATATTTCAAGTATATTTGTATGTTTGGGCCCATAA
>APFE031028434.1:15517-74009 GCA_000404065.3 Pinus taeda | reverse complement strand
TGGGTATTTTTCCACAAGGAATCCAAATCTGCTATTTATTTTTGAAAATTTTGTACAAAAATTTTCAGATCTTCTCTGCAAAGTCTCGGCCCAAAACTCAAAACTTTGAAATCTCCTCTCAGTATACTGTTCTCTCCTTGATCACCTGTGCTCTGATACCATGTAGAATTTTGTAGAATTTTTCCTACAAATCAGCTAGCTTGATACCATGTAGAACTTTTTCTACAAATCAGCTAGCTCTGATACCATGTAGAATTTTTCCACCTGTAGATCACCTGGTAATGCAATGTACTAAAGAAAAACACTTGATCTATTTCTACAAACAATTTAGCGGAAGCTTAATCAACCATGAGCAACATAAATAAGAACATGTATAACTGATAAGAAGGAATCAATCACACATAACACACAAGAATTTACCCGAGGAAAACACCTGCCTAAAACTCCATCTCTGTATTATCATACAAGTGGAAATATAGTCCGATTACACAAAGCCTTAGCTCGGAAGCTATCTAGCTCTCAGTACAATCCCTTTGCTGCTCATAGACAATCAAAGGCTTCTCACAAACCTTCTCCTCTGCCCTCCAAGCCTCCTATTTCCTTGTGCAGTTTTCTTGGGGTCCACTGTTGCCACCTGTGTGAATTGGCCTCTTCACATACTCACTAACCTCTGATCTAATTGCACAAACCTGAAGGAGATAAATCCTCATCATGGATGAGCTTCCTTTATAGGAAAAATATTCATCCAACTAATAGTACACTGTCCCTTCTCTAATCTCAAATGGGTCTCTGTCTAAACTGACATGCATCAGTTATCCATGAGTGAATACATAGTTATCTGAAAATAATAGTTGTCACATGCATGCAAGCATCAACAAACTATATCTCATTAATTTAACAACTTGTTAAATTAATCTAACTGGACTTGACTAAGTTAAATTAAGTCAATTGATCCTCTCAATACAGAACTCATCCTTAATTCCTCAATCAGTGGACCAAATCAAGGACACATTCCCCAATTAGTGGAGAAATAATTGCATGTTCTCACAAAGACTTCAAGTTTGCTTTCCCTTAACTAATTAACTCATGGAGAATTAATTAATTAATATTCCAAACTGTTGGTAAGACCAAATTCGAATTTACTTCCTATAGATAGACCAGGGACTACTATAAATAGGAAGGGACCCAGAAATGCTATTTGTAAAAGATTCTATTTTTAATAGTTTCACCTCACCCAAGGTGGCCAAAATGCTCATTAACCAAACTGTTATTTTTAGCAGTTATATTTTTAGAAATTTCTAAATTTAGCATTTCTTATTGCACATTTTTCAACACCCAAGACTGAAAAGACATGAAATACTTATCTTTGGGAGTTGTTGGGATCTCCTTCCAAAGCTTGAGGGAAACCTACAAACTTAAAAACAATACAAAAATGTATTTTCCAAAATATGTTAAAAACCTATAAATTCTAAAACATAAAAAGCAAGATATGTAAAGCTACAAGAAAAAACTTAATAATGTAAGTCCCTAATGTCGGGTTCTTTGGGCTTGACTTTCTTTGAGTCTCCTTCTATAGCAAGGTTGGCTTGATCTCCTCCTCTCTTCTTATTCTTTGGATTCTCATGATAGTATCTTTTGTAGTGACCCTTCTTATGACATTGATAACACTCTATCTTGGACAAGTCAACTTTCTTCCTCGAACCCTTCGATCTCTTTCCTTTATGATGAAAAACATAAGCATTTGATACTCCTTCAGGATTGGCAACCATTTATATCCTTAATTCCTCTTGACTACATGCGTTCCATAGTTCTTCAAAGGTAGGAGCTACCTTCCAATTGTTGAGACCCGCAGCAAATGCACCCTGAGAGGGTGGCAATCATAATAGAGCAGTGATCACTAGTTCTTTGTCCAGAACAATCTTATCAATGGCCAAGAGATCATCCCTGAGTCTTTCTATCTTCACAAAGAAGGTTGCCACAATATCTTCTTTTTTCATCTTCATAGTCCTCAACTCATTCTTCAAACTTTCTACTTGACCAATGTTCTTAATAGTGAACAACTTTGACAAGGCTTCATACATCTCCTGAGCATGATCGACGTTAGCTATAAATGGGATAAGATTGTATTTTATCCCTTCTACCATCAGATTCATAGCCACCAATTCTAAATCCCTTAATTTTGATTTGTCGGCATCACTCACTTCTTCTGTAGTCTTCTTTACATTTCCCTTTACAAAATTCAGTACCTTGTTCTTCTCAAGGATTAGGTCAATCCTCTTCTTCCAGGATCTAAAGTTAGATGCTCCTTCAAGTTTGTTCTCACCCTTGATTGAGCTAGGCATCTTCCTTGAATATGATAGACTCCTTCCCTGAGATAGTACCTATGAATGAATCAAGTGCTTGAGACTGTCTTTTTATTCCTTCTTCACCAAAGCTCTAAAACCATGTTAGAGAATCAGAAAGGCGGAAAGATTTTATTGTTCTTGATAATTACTTCTGAAGTTTCTTATTGTTACAATTCTTTATATCTTCTTTCTTTAGTCATCAAACAATTATCAAAAGCAGCAACACATAAAACAATAGACACAAAATGTAGACACATGCTAGGGCAAAACCCCACTCGAGGGGAATACCCTGTCAAGATAATTCTTCCTTTTAATAGTATTCTTTGAGACTCTTCACCCTAGACCAAGACTAGACCTTCCCTCCACACCAAGTCAGCCTCCCAGAATTTTGACCTCCTCCTAGCAACTTCAACTATGCAACAACTTATGACAACTAGAAGCTTTCGACAATAGTAAAACATGCAAGACTCTAATCTCCCAATCCAAGACACGAAACACAGAGAGAGAGGCACCAAAAATTCGATTTTCCTTATCTCCTTAGACCCAAACTCGTATTCACTTTGGCTTCTCGAAAACGGACTTCGCACCTTTTCCTAGCTACAAGAAAACTCTGCACTTCTGCCCAACAACAAGATATTTTCGCACTTCTTCCCAGCTACAAGAGAATTTGAATTTGTGATAGAATGATGCTCCAAATGAATTCGATGACCTTCCTTTTATAGGCTTGTTGTGGGGTTGAATAGGGTCCTTAGGATGACTTGAACTTCTCTTAGGCCGACATGGTGTGGAGGTTACATAATTCATATTTGAATTAATACTTAACATTTTTACATGATTCAAAAGCCCAGGAAGGGTCTCTTTAAATGTACAATAACTGTATAGACTCAAAATAAATCCTAGAAGTACATAATGGGGACTTTGACCTAAAACAAGGTGACCCAAGCATGAAACCCATGCTTTAATAAGTCATAATAATATTAATAATAATTATTTTCTTTATTCTTTTGACAAGTACATTACATTATTTACATTTTCTAACACTCCCTCTTAACTAGGGAGGTATTCAAATGTACAAATACAATGGAAGGCATCGCAATGCCATGGACTAGATTCCTGACCAAGGAAATATAGAATAGATCTTATTGATGAGTACCTTACTACTGGAGCAAAGGTCTCATCATAATAAATTCCCTTCGCCTGAGAGAATGCTTTGGCCACAAATATAACCTTGTGTTTCTCCACAGTCACCTCTATTTCTTTCTTTACCTTGTAGAGCCATCTGGAACTCACCACTGACTTGTCTGTTGGTCTTGGGACAACTTCCCAAACACTGTTTTTGATAATGGAGTCATACTCCTCAACCATGGCATCAACCCATACTGGTTGGGCACTTCTTCCTCGAATGAGGATGGCTCTACCTCTACACTATTGCTTATCAGAGCCATGTAGCTAGTGTATCGATCTGGTGACCTCCTTTGTCTATGTTGTGATGTGGGTGCTTCCACATTCTCTATAGGATCATGCATCAATCTATCAGCCTCTCTGGTGCGCTTCCTTCCATCTCTGGAAGTATTTGCATGAGTGGGTTCTTCCACTCTCTGATCCTCTGCATGTGATTTCTCCACATCATCCTGAGGTTCCTCCTTTAGAGCTAAAAGCTCCTCATCTACATGTAACTGGATCTCCTTCTCAATGGAACATCTCATGGCCTTCTCTTCATCTAAATTCACATCTCTATGAACCATTATCATCCTATTGGATGGAAGGTACACCCAATAGTTGTGAGATATATCAGTGTACCCCACAAATATGCCCAACTCAGTTCTTGGCTCTAGATTTTTCCATGCATCCTTGGTAACATGATAGTAGACTAATGAACCAAAGATCTTGAAGTGTGCCACATCTAGATTCTTACCTAAAAAAGCTTCTTCTGGTGCACTCATCCTGAGAATTCGATGAGGGCTTTTGTTCTACAAATAAATAGTTGTGTTGCATGCTTCAACCCACAAGTGCAATGGTAGGACTTGATCATGTAACATCGCCCGTACCAATCCCACAACTGTAATGTTATTCCTTTCATCCACCCCATTCTAATGTGGGTTATGAGGTGTTATTAACTCCCATTGAATGCCTTCTAATGGACATAAGATCTTGAATTCATTCGATACATATTCTCCATTATTATCACTTCTAAGAGCTTTAACTTTCCTACCAGTATCTTTATGGACAAGTGCTTTAAATTCACAAAATTTAGCGAACATATGATCTTTCTTTTGCATGAATAAGATCCAACACTCACGAGAAAAATCATCAACAAATATTACATAATACGTGTGCTTGGTCTTGGATGTTGTCAAGAACAGTCCACACACATCTGAGTGAACTCGATCAAGGATCGCTTATGCTCAAATGTTTGTATCATGAAAGGAATATTTGGTGTACTTCCCTAATGTACACCCTTTTCATGTGTCTCTATGATCTAGTGTACCCTTGGGAAGTCTTGTAGAAATTTTTTGCATGATCTTCAAAGCTTTGTGGTGCAAGTCACCCAATATTCTATGCCACAACTCGCCGATGTCTCAACTTTGCACCTTCTCTTCTTTAATGCTCAAAGTAGAACAATATTCTACATCCAATTTGTAGAGGTTCTTCACCTGAACCTTGATCTGCTTCACCTGCCCTGAGGCTATGTGACAAAGGAAAGCCTTTCCCTTTCTAAATTTCACATTGTAGCCACGGTCCTCCAACATGGCAACTGAAACTAAATTCTTCTTAAATCCCAGAATATACATGACATCTTTTAATGTGAGAGGAGAACCAAAATCCCTCTGAAAGGTAACAGTGCCAATTTCAGTCACATTATACCTCCCATCATCTCCCATTTCGATGTGCATATGGAGGTCCTTCTCCTCTAAGTCACTAAAGAACTCTTTGTTGCCGGTCATAAGGAAGGAGGCTCCACTATCTAGGTACCACACACTACCCATCACTGATGTCACCATGCAAGTGATGAGGATGAATTCTAGCTCAAATTATGAAGCAAGAGCTTCAGTTGCCGCTCCTCTTGAGAGATTCTTATCAGCCTTCTTGTGCAAACACTTTGTGGCATAGTGTCCCTACTCGTGATAGTGAAAAAATTCAATCTTAGACATGTGATTCTTCTTGCCACCCTGACTGGAATCTGATTTTGAATTGGATGACCTCCCCTTCCCTTTATTCACCTTTCCATCTAAGGCACAATTCTCCTTGACATCATGCTTTGATGAGGATCCATCCCTAGTGTTCCATTGAATCTCTTCTTGTACCAAGTCGTACCATAATCACTCCCACTCTGGTAGCTTCTCCCTCCCATTAACTAAGTCCTGGTAGTTGTACTAACTCTTGGGAAGTCCTAGAAGTGCTAGGCTCACCAAATCGTCTTCAACAACAGTAACACTAACACTTCCAAGCTCATCCCAAAATTGGGTGAACTTGGTCAAGTACTTCGGTATTGTGTCGCCCTTCTCCATCTTTATATTTTTGAGCTTGTCCTTTAGTACTAGCTTCTTGTGGTCATTGTTGTTTCGAAACAAGTTTGTCAAGGCCTTCCACATTGCAAATGGATTTTCCTTATCGTGAAGGTTCGAGACAATATGATCTCGAACTCCTTCTGGGATAATCCTTCTTGCCTTTTCCACACACTTTCTCCACTCTGTCAGATCCTAAGCACAAACTGGATTAGGAATATCATTGTCTATGAAATCCTTAAGCTCGTTGTCTTCCAACATTGCCTCCATCCCGTGCTTAAAAGAAATATAGTTCGAACTACCCTCAAGGGCATATTCGAGTCTCAATGCGTAGAATGAAATCCTTCTAGCTCTGAAGTATGATACTGCAAATTCGATTTCTCCTGAAAAATACAAACTCGTATTCTCCTCTTCTATAGTGATTTCAGCCTTGACAACATCTAGAAATTCCTTCTAGATTCAAACTGCGGATTGTAATATGCTAAAACAATTGAATTGAATCTACTCTACTCTACTCATCAACGGAAACAATAAACGATCAACGAAATCACAAAGCATAAAAGGGAAAGAATTCAATCACACATAACACAATAATGTTTTGGCAAAAGCTACAGCTAAAAACCCCTGCTATCTATATATTGCATTAATCAAAAAACATGAGAAGATTACAATGCTTTTCTCAAGCTCGAGCAATCTCTGCACAATATAAATTTGTCTTGCTGTTTCACAAACAAGATCCAAACAATACTTAGCCATATTTGTTGCCTACCAAGCTCCTAATTACTTGTGCAGTTTCCTATGGAATTAGCCTGTATTTAATTGGGAAATTCTGCATCCATAACTGTGTAATCCATCAATAGGCCTTCCTATGATTGCATGCACCATTGGTTTAATTTAGATGATTTTACAACTGATAGTACATTGTCCCTAAACTCGAATCTCAACTAGGTCTTTCTCTGATCTGACATGAATGAGTTCATTATGAGTGAATATTTAGTTTACTGGTTGACCAGTGTTGGTTACACCCCACTACTACAAGTTACAACCCATTACTAGATGTCCCACTAATTCCTCCATCAGTTGGAACTAGTTTAACTGAATTTAACTCAGTTACGCTGAAATAAATAGTTACAACTCAAAAGAACTCAACCTGGGCCCCTAAAATTTAGGAACCACACTACATGACTCTAAATAGACTCCCAACTCGAATTAACTGAGCCAACTAAGTCAAATTAACTTAATTACCAAGAACCACTCCACATGACTCTAGATAGATTCCCAACTCGAATTAACTAAATCAACTAAGTCAAATTAACTTATTTACCAGGAACCACTCTACATGATTCTAGATAGACTCCCAACTCAAATTAACTGAGCCAACTAAGTCAAATTAACTTAATTACCAGGAACCACTCTACATTACTCTAGATAGACTCCCAACTCGAATTAACCGAGCCAACTACGTTAAATTAAATAAGTCAAGTTGCTATGAGAATTAGAATTACAATTTAATTCCCAATTTAATTAAAGGAAAAAATTAAATTAGGATTTTCTTGTTGCATTTTTCAATAGGTACTACTATATGAATCACTAATATCTTTAGCTCAGCCTTCAAAACTTCCTACTCCTCATCTTTTTTCACTAGAATAGGGTCATGGTACTGCTTGGACACAAAGTCTTCCTCAAAATTTAAACCCACTCTCACTATTATCTTCCTTTTCTCTAGAATATAGATTGCATAATCCTTTGAAATCTCATTATACAACACAAATAGACCCTTCCTCCTAAAGGGCTCTAATTTAGTCCCTTCTCTACTAGTACATCGATATAACTTGGATAGCCAAAAGGGAGAAATGGGTCACCATTTGATTCACACTGATGAATTTCTCCTTATGTGCCTTTCCCTCCAAGATATTGTAAGGACGCTAGTCTTGGATGTAAACTTCTATGATAAATGCCTTTAACCAAAGAAACATCATCAAGTCTTAGTCATGTATCATGGCCTTAACAACCCCTATGATGGATTGATTATTATACTCTACAACCCCATTTTGATATAGGTTATATTGAACTATTAACTCCCTCTTGATTCCTTCACCCTTGTAAAAACGCTTTAACTCCTTGGAGGAATACGCTACCCCATTATCCAATTTGAAGACTTAAATATTCTTCCTTGTTTGGTTTTCAATTAGAGCTTTGAACTCTTGTAACCTACTGAAGACATCATCCTTGGTATTTAAGACGTATATCCAAGTCTTCCAAGAGAAATAACTGATAAATGAAACATAATACATGCTTCCATATTATTAACACTACCAACATGGGCCCACAAACATCCAAATATATTAAGTCAATAATCCCCTTATATGTATGCTCACTACTTGGGAAAGTGGCCTTGGCATGCTTGCCAAGCATGCACCCTCTATATATATTGTGTTACTAAATACTGAACTATGGAAGACATGTTATTGTATCCCCCATAATAAGAAATGACCTACGATGTAGGTTCCCCTTCCTTTCGTGCCCCAACTTGTATGATTTATCACTATTCTGCACCAAGGCACAAATAGGTTTCCTTGGTGACCTAGACAAATTACCTTCTCCTAGCCCTATCACCTAAGATGTATATAGGCTAGATTCCTTTGATCTGATGAGGACTTGCTAGTTCTTGAGCTCCATTGCAAATCCCTTATCTTCCATAACCAAAATTGAAAGCATTTTCTTCTTGAGACTTGATACAAACAATACATCGTTAAAAACTATAGAGTTACCTAACTCAAGCTATACGGAAATAGTACCAGCTCCTACTATTAAGTATTTCATGTCATCACCAAGCTCAACTTGTACTCTTAAGTCCTACTTATTTCAATTAGAAATAATTTTTTGGCTAATATCATATGTTGAAATGCCCCACTACCCACATAACATGCATCCATTGAAATTGTGTGGGCAGAAAGGTAAGGTAATTGAGAAATCCTTCTCAAACTTGGCAACAAACCCGTTCATCTCAGTTTTTGTAGAGGCCGTTACATGATTATGTTGTTGCTTCCCTTTACCCTTCTTCTCTAGACCATATTATGCATATGACTAAACTTATGAAAAATAAAGCACTTGATTTTACTAAAGTGTTTTTTTACCTACATGCATAATTAACTCCCCACTCTTTCCCTTACCCTTGTTAGGTCCTTTACCTCTACCCTTACTTGACTAACCAAATAGAGCTATGTTTTCATCACCATCCTTCTTGTTGACGTTCGAATCCACTAGATATCCTCCTAGACTCAATCATTCCAATGCCTCTTAAAGTTAGGAAGGTTCTCCTAAGAATAAATACCTTTGACAAATGACTCTCGTGAAGTTAGGAATCCATTTTGTGTCGTGTTCACTAATTTTGCATCTACAATCTTCTTCCCAACTACTGCAATTTTATTGTAAATCTATGTGACCTTCATAAGTTAATTTGTGATTATGTCTAATATATTCATCTCTATCTATTTGAATTTATTCTACAATGTCCCCTTCCTATATATGTTTTGACTCTAGTAGACACTAACTAGGGCATAAAACAATTCCTTCATTGTCTTCTTATTGGATATATGAGGGATCAAATGATCCAATGTGGCATCCAAGATCCTCCACTTGGCCTTCACTTCCCTCTTGTTGTGAAATGCCATATAGATCTATATGTGGAGTCACACCATCCTTGATAATATTCCAGAGATCACTCTTCTAGGAAGAGTGTGATCCTCACCTTCCATAATAAGAAATTTGAGACAACATCCAATCTATCCTTGAATCTAAGAATAGATAATACCATATACGAAATCCACTACACAAAATTCCAAATCTGAAAATTATTTTTGAAACCCTATAATTGTTGGTCCTTCTTCCCTGTAATTGATTTACTACTACAAATAACTAAGAATCTCAATCGAATAAATGTCTCTCATACCATGTAAAAATTCCAAGCCTCGATGACTAATATTCTTATAATAACCCTGGCTGCGGGTGTATATTAATGGGGGCAGTACAGTGGCGGCATTCCCATTGGGCAAGTGGCAGCCCAGATCCGCCATCTGTAAGGATAATCGATGGGCCTGCCACCCCCGTCATGTTAAATTGAATGCGGTTCATTACTCCTCCCTGCAACTCGTCGTCTGCAACATTATGGCTCTCCCGCGATTCATCTCTCCGGTGTTTGGATTGCAGACCGTCTGCTGTGGTATGATCATCGCTTGGGGCGCCGCACTGTGGTATTTTAAGAGCCAGCCTCCGCTGGCTATGCATTATTTGATGTCTCGGCTTTGTATGCATTGTTTGTTCTGCTCGCTGCTGGTTCTCGGGTCTTGGTAGTGGTCTCAGAGGATTAGGCCTCGGCCCTCAGCACAGAAAGCCTCGGTCTCTTCCTTTGGGAGTAGTATTCTCCAGCTCAAGGTCCCCAGCTCTGGGTCTCCCGTCTGTAAGCATCAGTTTCTGAGTGTTATCCTCGCGCCCCTCGTTGCTTCTGTTGACATCCCTTGTCAGCTCTCTATGCCAATTCTCACCTCGCCCCTCTGTGTCCCAACAGCCTCGCCTTTGTGGCCCTTTGTTCCCCTGTTAGTCATTAAGCCTCTGCGCACGGTTCCTCGGCTCTCTGTGCCTCTTGGCTCACGGAGATTCCGCTCACTGTGCATTCCCTGCTCCAGTGTTATCCCTCACGCAATCCCAAAATGCTACGGGAACGGCTCCGCCTCATTAGCAGAAGGGGCGGGTCTCGGGGAGGCTCCAGAGGAAGGGCTATCCCTCAGCGCTCCTCTCACTCCACGGAATCCTCCTCCGAAGAAATTGACTCTCATGGTGCAAGGCGAGGTCGGGGAAGAGGCAGAGGATGGGCTCATGCAGCGGCGTGTTCGCACAGCTCTCATCCCTCAACCCGCTTTCGCTTCCCCTGTTCCCTGGACAACTCTACCTGCTTTGTGTCTGTTCGGATTGAGAAGTGCGATAACGCAGCTCCTCCAGAAGTCTCTGCGGAGCATAGGCAACCTTCTCCTGTTCACTGTCAAAGAATTCAGCCTGTGGAGGCCTCGGGTGCGGTGGCGGGTTCAAGCGAGCCAGCTAAAGACGACTCTCCATATACAAACTCGAGCGCGTCAGACCATTATGGATGCAGGATCGTTGAGGAGCAACCTTCTACCTCCGTGGACGTATGAGCTTGCCTCCACGTCGTTTTGGTCCAGCTAAGGCCCCAGGTGGTCGTTTCTGTTGCTCTATGATGTATGTTCGACGACTTCAGCTCACAGCCTTCTTTGTTTGACAGTTTTTGATAAGCTCATACTATGGCTTAGCTCTGTTCAGGTCAGAATCGGTTTTCAATTACGACTATGTTTGCTGCTCTATCTCTGTTTGTATAACTCTCTGGATAAATTCTGGGACAGTTGGTTTTGGTCTGTGTCAAATTGTTTGTCTTTCAGTTGGTTCTGGTTTGTGTCAAATTCTCTGTCTTTTAATTATCAAGAGTCCGTTGGACAAGTCAGATTCCAAGGGAAGTTTCATCCTCCAGTGTAAAAGTCCTGCTAAATCCATATCTCACTATGGAGAGTTTTTGAGGCCAGCCTCGATGTAATCTTTTTGTATAATAATAGGAGAAGCCCAATTTACAAAAAAAAAAAATCTTATAATAAAAAATAATATATTTAATTTAAATAACGTAGAAATTAAGTTCAGACCACAACATCAATCATACAATAGATGGAAATTAAATATTGGAAGCATAAAAATAGTTTCATACATACACATATTATTACTCCAAATTCAACTTTTCATTTATTTGAAAAACTTACAAGCTACCAAAACCAATCAGTTGCATGGTTACAAAAATAACCCTAAACTAAGCAAGATGACCCACTAAGAAAGTATAATATATTGTATGGTTGTATGGCCTAGCTATGTGGTATATATGAGTGCCTATATGGTATGTCCATATGATTGTATCGATGTTTTCATACAACTACATGAAACTACACAACAACCTATAGAAGGATTTCCACATGTTAAGGACAACCAAAAGCCTTCCACATCATCATAAAGGCTAATTCAAATCCATAGTCAAACAATGGTAAAGAACAAGTGCAAAAGTATGTGATTTGAAGTAGAGTTCCTTGGTGTAAACAATGGATTGAATCAACAAAAATCAAGGTAAATATTTACAAGGATTCGTATGAGAAATTCATGTGTTCCATCATGAATTTCTCATACAAATCTTGTTAAATATATCCATGATGATTATGTTGTTCTAGAATGTTGCAATAATGTTGTAATGTCCCTCAACCCACTAGTAGCTTATTCTAGCCCCCTCTTGAGGCCCAATTCCATTCTAGTTACCCCTGACAACATATAGTTTGAAAAATTCCCCCTTATTCTAGAAATTATGACGTGTTTCCAAACATGTCTAAATGCATGCTAATATGCAATGCATGTGCATAGGCATATTTCAACATGAATGTTCTTCTCAATTATAGTTCATATTACAATTCGTAAATACATAGAACATTGAAACATAAATTAACATAGCATGTATGTACGTATCTTTTAATTGTGCCAACTGGTTGTATACCTTTAATGTTCCACCTAGCCGTAGACCATTTTGTTTGTTTTATTTCAATAATGGGTCACCCCTAAGCTTGGATTTTGACTCCATGGGCATTAGCTCACCCAATCCCGATACATGCTTAGTAACAACAATCAAACAAGGTTACGAACCTAGTAACCTCCAACTAATAGGCTCACATCCTCCATCAGCTTGCACCCAAGTGGTGCACACCCTTCTCTATACCATTAATCCCTTGGGTTATGCCATTGCCTTACAATGCATTTTACTTAGCCAAACATGAATGTTTCATATCCCTTTAGCTTCCAACAGTTCCACCACCCTCATGGGTCTTCTGAGTACCTTTCTAGGCCTTCACACAACCAAGGTACCAAACCTGACAATCTCCAACCAACGGGCTCACATTCCCCCTCAATATATACCCAAGTGGTGCACACTCTTCTTTACATCTGCAATCCCTAGGGTTGTGCCACCACCTTCCAAGGTGTCTGTCTTAGCCGAACAACAATGTTCTAGGGCCCCACGACTCCAAAGAGTTCTAGTGCCCTCACCTGTATTCCAGGTACCCTTACATGCTCGCATTTCACAACAGTCTCCATGCTTCCATGGTCATATGCCAGAATGCATGAACACAAATCCCCCTTCAAAGTGTTAATATCCTCTTTTTATATGGATGCCTCTCTTATGCCACTCAATGGACTTTGGTTATTTATATGTGCACTTTTAATCATTATTAAATCATATGTGCTTCTTCTTATCTTCCATGTAGTCTCGGGCCCCCATACTTTTTATGCCATTTTATTAATAGCATGTGTTGTCACTAGGCCTTCTAGCCTCAAAATATAAAACATATGCACACAGGCACACCAACCCCAACACATAACTCTCACGCACATGGGCACAATAACCCCTATAACACATAAACCCATACACATTTTGATCCAGGTGGATCCAGAGACACTCAGAGGTCAAAGAAGACTCATAATAGCTCAAAATTTGAAGTGGTCAAATTTCTCTCAAACCAAGCCCAGATCAAATTGCTCGTCGCCCTGATTCCAACCGTGTGAATGACACTCCAATATGATTATGTATGAAGAAGATAGGAATGGTAAAAGTTGTGGTCAAAGTGGGCCAAGTTTAATGATACTACAAATTGATCGAGTCTGGACATGGAACTTGGCTCCTGAAAGCAGTTGAATTTGTCAAACATTACTTTGTCTAATAACCGCAATGGTCGGCTAGAACAAACAAAATGGGCACCAACCCTGCCACCTCTAACTGCAATGGTTAAACACGACACATAAAATGTACTGAAAAATTTAAGTATGGGGGTTGGGCCACCCCTGGCGGTCCCACTCGACCCATGGCAAACACTTCGGAGCGTATCAATGGACGGTAAACTTTGGTTTTGCAAAGTACGTCGCCCATTCACCATATAAACTCACTTTTTGACCAAATTTGGAAAGAGAGAGTGGAAAGGTGACGGGAATGAAGGCACACCAAGCCAGCAGAACTGTGCATGAAGACTCAGGCAGAACCATGCCTGATGGAACCTTGCTCAGTCAGAGGAACAGAACCCTGACAGAGGAGAATCTCAAGATGCTGAAAATATTCCTTAGGAGGTAATTTTTTTACATTGACAGAATTTGACTGTTTATAGTCATTTTTACACATTTTCTCACCAAGAGTCCACCCGTGCAGTCAAAATCTGCATCCGAGCAGCTGAAATGCAGGTGCCCAGCAGTAGAAAATCTTTGAAGAATCTTATGGAATCTAAAAGATTCCCTTTGACGCTAATATTTGCCCGTGTCAAAATGTTGTCAACTTTATAGTAAATTTTAACAAAATTTTGCAGGGAGTGTAGTGGTACACTCATAATCTTCATCCAAGCAACAAATTTTCAGAGCATCTTCATAAAGGAATCTTTGGGGAATCTAAAAGATTCCAGATGACCAAAATTTTGATGATATCAGAATTGGACAATTTGACAGTCCATTTTACACCATTCATCACCAAGAATTCAGTGGTGCAGTCCCTTTCAGCAGTTGCGCTTTGCATTTTTTGGCCATCTTTGAAAGTGGAGGTATATGATGTAATGTTATGCTTCCTTTTGTTTTGTTATGATGATGTCTTATTGTTATGATCCTTGAGTAACACTTGTTGAGGGATAATTGTTGCCACATTATTGTGAGAATGTGTTAGTTTATCACGCTGAAGAAAGACCCATTTTGAGTGACAGTTCCTGTAGGGAGAACGTCACGTGGAGAGACACACCACTCTTGTTAAGGGTATTTGTCCTTGTTATGACAAAGAACATGTCATGTACATCATCATCATTTGTAGCAATTATACGAAGCAACGCCCACACTCTTGACACTAGGCCCCAGAGACGTAACCCACACTAGGTGAACTCCACTATCAATGTGTTGTGTTCTTGATTTCCTGATCGTCATTATGTTTCCTCTTATTTAAGCATGCACATGTGGTCATTTTATGCTCTTTTAAATGCAATTATTCTAACATCATAGAAGTAAAAGGTCTTGTTTAATTTTGGTAGCTGAAGAGATCCGGATCAAGTTTGGTATCAAAGCGGTCTTCTCACTTATGTGAATTGTGAGTGTAAATGATTAAACATGCAACAAGAAAGAAAATGGAGGATGACAGAGATATGTATGAGGCCTTCCACAGGATGTCAAAAATGGTAGAAATAATATATGTAGCTTATGAGGATAAAATAGAAAGAGAGGAATGATAGAAAGAAAGATTAGAGGATGATGCTCCATCTACCCCCTCGAGTGTACATTCGTCTTCTTCATCGTCTTCTCATCATTTAGATGAGGATATCAGTTAGAGTCTTCAAACAAATATTTTTGAATTGAGGAGACTACTATGAGAAGAGAAAGAGGAGAAGCAGAGATTGAAGCTTTAGCTATGAGCCATGGAAGAGGCCTTGGAAGAGTTGAAGCACAACAAAGGCTTAGCGAAGCCATCATCCCATGTTTCAGAATCGACAACTGATATAAATAATGTTAATCATTCTTCAATTTCATTTTCACATGACGTTATTTCTATTGGAATCCCTGAGGTACCCATTTTAGGAACTGGTATGAGACTCCTTACCAAGATGGGATATAAAGGAGGATGACTTGGCGTTGATGGCCAAGGAATGACTCAACCATTGGGGGTTGTGCAAAGACCTTGATTTGCGGGTTTGGGGTACATTGAAGGACAGTGCTCAAAGGTGTGAGAAGCTTCCAAGACATTGTCGAAACCGTTTAGGAAAGAGAATGAGGGGAACACATCACCATCCTCCCATGGAAGTGAACATTGTAGAGGAAAATATTAGGCAAGCTCTCATCGCCAAAATTGCACCAAAGATAGTCGAGAGAAGTATAAACGGTCTCATTATTATAGAGTTCATTATCATTAAAAGCATGTTGTTAATAATTAATAGAAACCATGGCATAGAAAACTATGTAGTTTTTGTGGTTTACATAACCATGTAATTCCTGAGTGCTGCAAGAGAATGACCTCAAGGAAGAGGATGAGGCATGAAAATCCTTCTCCACATCAGGGAAGGAAGCAGTTTAAGAATGTATGGAGGAAGAAGAATTTTTTAGTCATTGCAAAAGAGGTGGTCATTAAATAGCCACGTGTTGGAGGCTCCATCCAAAGCAACGTCTTCATGACAAAGTGCCTATGAAAAAACCAGTCGGTGAAGGTGTTCAACAAGAAAATAGGCCACATTCCTCATGGATCACTTTGTTGAGTAAGAGATGGTTTTACTAGAAATGGTAACTTGTTGTGGCCACATTTTGTAAATCACGTGTTTCAATTTAAATTATAAAAGTGATTATGCATTTTCCATCACTTGCTGAAGCAACAATGATGTTTTGGCCTTGTATCGATAGTTGGGGTATTGTTTCCATTATAGTGTAAACTTGACCACAGAGTATGTGTTATAAACTCATGGCAAGTATGGGATGCTTGGGTCATTATTGGTCATGTAATTGAGAATGTAATTTGAAAATATTGTATTACAGGTTTGCAGAGGATGCAGGTGTCGGTTCATCGCTTATGGATCTAAAGAACAAAGGTGAAGGAGAAGGAAGGGTGACCTGTCAGGATACTTGTGGTACAGACAATGCACATAATAGTTGCAGATTATGTTCATGCTTTTGGTGGACCAAAAGCTCCTCAGTAGGGAGGAATGATCTAGGTGGCTCTAGAGACACTTAGAGGTCAAAGAAGACTCAAAATAGGTCAAAATTCAAAGTGTTCATATTTCTATCAAACCAAGACCAGATCGAAGTGCTCATCATCGTAATTCCAATAGTGTGAACAACACTCCAGTTCGAGTTGATATGAAGAAGATAGGGCTAGTCAAAGTTGTGGTCAAAGTGGGCAAGTGGACTAGGTTTAATGATCCTACAAATCGACCAAGTTTGGGACATGGAACTTGGCTCTCGAAAGCGGTTGAATTTGTCAAACCCTTAATTTGTATAATTACCCCAATGGTCAACCAAAACAAACAAAATGACATATATGCATAAAAAACAAAAAAATTAAAAATGGTGGGGTGGTGGGCTACCAACCCTGCCACACCCAACCACAACGTTCAAACACAACACATAAAATGTAACAAAAAGTTTAAGTATGGGGGGGCGGGCCACCCCCAGTGGTCCCACCCCACCTCGTGGTAAACACTTTGGAGCAGATCAATGGAGGGTAAACTTTGGTTATATAATATATATATATATATATATATATATATATATATATATATATATATCAAAATAAAATAATTGTCGTGCCATATTAAAACATTGTTTATACAAATTTCCATAGGTGGGGGGGTGGCGGGGTTGGAACCCCCACCTCCCCACCTCAAATCTCTGCCCTAACCAATGCACCAAAGGTTGCAACTTTGTAAAGTCTATCGCCCCTGCACCATATGAACTCGCTTTTTGACAGAATTTGGAGAGGGAGAGTGGAACAGAGACGAAATGGAGGCATGCCAAGCCAGGAAAACCATGCATGAAGGTTGAGATAGAACCATGGTCAGCAGAGCTTTGCCCAGTCAAAGAATCGGAACGTTGACGCAGGAGAATCTCAAGATGTCGAAAATATTCCTTGGGAGGTAAATTTTTTACAGTGATAGAATTTGACGTGTTTATGGTCATTTTTGCACGTTTTCTCGCCAAGATTCTAATCGTGCAGTTAGAATATGCATCTCAGCAGTGGAAACGCAAGTTCCCAATAGCACAAAATCTTTGAAGAATCTTGTGGAATATAAAAGATTCCCTTGGAGGCTGATTTTTTCCAGTGTCAGAATGTTGTCAACTTTATAGTCATTTTTCACAAAATTTCGTAGGGAGCGCAGTGGTGTGCTTAGAATCTCCATCTGAGCAGTGGATTTTCCAAGCATCTTCGAAAAGGAATCTTTGGGGGAATCTAAAAGATTCCAGACAACTCGGATTTTGGCGATGTCATAATTGGACAAGTTGATATTCGATTTTACACCACTCATCGCCAAAACTTCAGTGGTCCAGTCCCTTTCAGCAACAGAGATTTGCATTTTTTGGCAATCTTCGAAAGTAGAGGTATATGATGCAGTTATGTTATGCTTCCTTTTGTTTTGTTGCGATGATGTCTTATTGTTAAGATCCCTGTGTAAAACTATCTTGAGGGATAATTGTTGCCACATTATTGTGAGAATGTGTTAGTTGTCATGTTGAAGGAAAACCCATTTTGAGTGAGATTTCCTATAGGGAGAACACCTTGTGGAGAGACACGCCATTCTTGTTAAGGGTATTTTTCCTTGTTATGACAAATAACATGTCATGTACATCATCATCATCATTTGCAGCAATTATATGAAGCAACCTCCACACTCTTGACACCGTGCCTGGAGACATAACCCACACTGGGTGAACCCCATTATCAATGTGTAGTGTTCTTGATTTGTTGATTGCCATTATGTTTCCTCTTGTTTAAGCATGCACATGAGGTAATTTTATGATATTTTAAATGCAATTCTTATAACATCACAAAAGTAAAAGGTCGTGGTTAATTTCAGTAGCTGAAGAGATCTAGATCGCATGTGCACCATGGCCCTTAAAATATGTCCTTGGCTCACCATCCTATTTGGTATGTTATGGCTTTCCAGACTAGTTCAACATATACTTTCTATTTAAATTCCAGGTGTCAAGTAGGGGTATTACATTCCCCTACCCCTTATTAAGGCATCATCTTCAATGCATATATATATAATATATATATATATATATATATATATATATATATATATATATATATATATATATTATATATATTATATATATATATCTTATATATATATATATATATATATATATATATATAAGATGAGGGTGCTTTTTCCTCATCACATCCTTATGCTCCCATGTAGCATCTTCAATTTTGAAGTGGGTCAAGTACACATTTACAAAGGCAATGGCTCAATTCCAAAGCACCTTGACTTTCTCGTCCAAAATCTGCATTGATTGGACATGAAAGTCTCCCTCAGGATCTTCTTGAATCATTTTATAATCAATCACATGGTTGGAATCAGAAACATACTTTTTAAGCAATGAAACATAAAAAAAACTATGAATTTTCATGGATGTTAGTAATGCAATCTTATATGCATCGAGACTGATTCTTTCTAGAATATCCAATTCTCCACAATATCTTGTAGTCAACATTACACAATTTCCCAATTTCAAAGAACTTTTCCTTGCATTCACCCTCAAGAAGACATGGTTGCAAATTTTGAATTCCCTATTTGACTTGTTATTATATGCGTAAATATTTTGTCTACCATGGGCAACCTTCAAATTTTGTTTATTTTTTGGTACTCTTTTCCATTTCCCTGAGAAAATATGGACAAACAATGGCACTACCATCTAAATTTCCCCAACTAAATACTGTGTTGCAGTTCCTATCATACACAGCTTCAAATGGACTCATTCTTAAATATGCTTGGTACCTGTTAGACTCAGTATTTGCATACTGGCATCAACGATCAAAACTCCTCTTTTCATATGCATATTAGGATTTCGCTCAAAAAAATTTGTCAGTCCACCTAGGTCCTCATTTAAAAATTTACTCACTGATGGTAGCCCTAGTAGAAAAACCTCACTCACCTACACTCCATCTACCTTGCTTGACCTTTTCCCATGCCCATTCCTCTCATTTCCCTCTCCTAGGGTTTTGAGGGTGTTTCCCCTAACTCAATCCTTGAAATTCCAGTTTCCCCTTCTTCCAAACATCTCTCCCTACCTATCAAATTTTTCCTAAGAATTTAGAAGCCCCCTGTCCCCTTTATTTCCCTTCATTCCTCTAAATTTCCCAAATCCTTGTTTTGTCTACATTAAACCCTAATTTCCTCTCCCATTGAGCTAGGGTTGGCTATGGAATCAAAGACATCTGAGCAGAGGAGGCCTAAGGGAGGTAATTTCAGCAAGTATGAGGCTATTCCAACTCATAAACCTCATGTTTCCATCATTTTTCAAGAAGTCATTCCAAGGGACAAATCATCTTCCACACATAGGGCTAGTTTTTCTTCATACTATGTTTCAGACCAACACAAAGATGAATTTGACCAAAGTGAGAGAGGCTTTTGTCCACCATAGGCAAAAGATGGAAAACCTCCTTCAATGTTTACACAGGTGTCATGGTTTGGGAGAAATGTAAAAAATTTAGTTGCTTCAAGAGAGTTGTTGCACTTCTGGAGCGACTTTGGGAAAATCAAGTTTTCTCCTAGCTGGAGTGTCCAAATGACTTGTTTGATGAGTCAAATGATAACACAATAGAAATCAATTTCCAATGAGATATAATGAGCTCAATTTTGATTTGATTAAGACCTCCAAAAGTTCCCTGAAAGAGCATACTTCGTTTTTGCACCCTCATTCTACACTTTTTGACCAATCTTGGGAAAATTGATTTTTTAGGGGCCATAATTTATCATTTTCAGTGCTTGATAGGTCCATTGTGTATCCAAGAGAAATATATTTCCAATGAGCTATCCTGGGCTCAATTTGGACATCGAGAAGGCAAGTAAAAGTCAGCTTGATGATGGTGTTATGTGTTTGACACTGGTGCTACGCATTTGACAGTTGGCCCAATTTTTCACCGTTTCTCTCCAAAGTTGATTTTTACCTAGGGTAAATCATTGTCTTATTGATGTAATTGATATTTTTGATGTAATTATTATTTTTTTACTGTTACCTAGGGTAATTACATTAGTTAAATGGATTCCATGACTTGTAATGAATCAGTTTTCTTAAGTTAGGGATGAGTCACTTTGACCACCCTACACTCTAGCTGTCAGTTCAGTTTTTGTTGCAACTGCTCCTCCTCTCATGGATTCGACCCTTGAGGCTAGGATGAGTTGGTCTGAGGCCTATATTATGTAATTTCTCAATCATTCTACAAGTTGGACTCTCTTGGATGTTGTACTAGTGTTTCAGACCTTGGCATGAAATATATTGGATGAGTTGCATCTATTTTGGTGGGATTCTCGTGGCATGGTATTTTGATATTGTTTCCTCTTCAGTTTCATATGTGTGAATGTTTTGTAATTTTCATGATCCATTTCACTTTAAATATGTTTGATTTTCAAGGTGTGATAATAAGAATTCATCTTCATTGCTCTGTTTTTGGAAAATCATCATAATTTGTTTATTTCTTCAGTTTAAAAAGAATTCATGATCTTCATGCTCTTTTTAGTACTTCACTAGTCTAAACCATTTCATCACTATAATATAAAGTGTTAAAGTAACTTGCCTACCTTTCCCCATCAGATATCTGCAATTTTGATTCTCTTTTGCCCTGACCTAGTTCACTCTCTGACCTAATTCACTCATCCAGTGACTACCCCAACAAAATCAAATCAAACAAACCCTGAGCTACTATATCTAGCCTAAAACCCTAATCCATCCAACCCTCTTGGCTATGATCCTTTGGTGATATCCCTCTTCGACTTGGTAGGGCTAGCTACCAAGTCAAAAGATTGGTCTGTGGTTACCTTAGCTGGACTCTTTCCTCAGCCTTGGAGATCCAGAGGAGTGATAATATACTGGCGCCGTTGCCGGGGAACGAAAGATCATATCTTCCCTGGGAAAGAATGACAAAGATAAGATCTGATTGTTGATGGTGAACAGTGATTAGACACATATGAACGCTGAACCATTCACCTGGTGGCTTCCACTTGATCCGGAGACTCCACTAGTAGAAGGATCCAGAAATCGGAATGAGTTCTCAATCCAGAAGGTATGCTCCTATGCATCGGGAATATGTTCCAGGCTTTCCAAATCGTATGGAACAGGTAGATTGGAAAACACACTTGCCAAAAATTCAGAGATGGAAAAGGTGATGATCCTACACTTCATTTAATAAGATTTCATATGCATGTGCGTAAGTTGAGGATTAATTTTCATGAAGATTGTTTACTGAAGATTGTTCATGGCCACATTAGAAGAAAGAGCTCGATTTTGGTATGAAATCTTGCCTCCTACTTGTATTTATTCTCTCAAGGATTTTCACTCAGTATTTTTTTAAAATTATAGAGAAGCCTATCCTTCTTTGCTTTTGATTGAGGATTGTCGTGATCACTTCGAGAATTTTACTCAAGATCTGGAAAGTGCTTATGGCGATGAAGAGTTTATGGATGATGAACTCTTGGATGCTTTGAATGAAAACCCTTTTCACCTCCATGAGAAGATCATGGATTCTACCCTGGATGACAACAAACTTGAGTAGAATTCTTCAAAAGATGACAGTGATCTTCCATCATGTGAAGTTGACAATAATTTGCAGAAGTCTAGCCACTCTTCAAGTGATCTATCTATACACACACACACACACACACACACACACACACACATATAGATATAGATATAGATATATAAAGATGTTCTTTCCAGCTTCCCTTCATTCCTTTCCTCTTCCGAGTTTTTAATTTAGGAAGAAATATGTGTATATCAAAATTTTGTGTTTGCTTGTATAGAAACTCTAGAGAGTTGTGATTTATCCGTTTAGGTCAAAAAAAGTGTACAAAAGGTTTGTTGTCTTGAGTTTGATGAACATGTTCAACAATCTTCAAATGATCAAGATATATAATTTTTTCAAAGCCTAGATGATTCTTTTTCTTATATACATGAAAAGCCACTTGTAGATAATTGTGTTGATGCTGATTTGGCTACCTCAATCGAAGATCTACAAGAACATACAAATCTTGTCTTTGATCTAGATGGTATGGAAGATGACATTGCTGCATTTCCATTTAAGAAGGATAACCCAAATGAATACGAACAATCAACCATTATATTTGAAAGCATCTTCCTTCCTTTTATTGATCCACAAGAGGTAATGCTTCATGATTTCCAAGACCCCTTGCATAGTATTTTGCAAGCATCAGAAAAGGTGGAGATTGTTTTGTTCACCAACATAGGTTTTGAGCTCAGGTTTCATTTTGAGTTTTCATTTACTCAATCTTTCTTTATGCCTAGTGGAGCTGAATACAAGCATCGATCAAGTAGTCATGTACTTGATTGGTTACACCGGATATCCAACTTCACTTGATCATATCATTTATGGATCAGTTAGAGTCGGCAAGGTGTGATGAATAAGCTCAACATTCCAAGCATCTTTTTCAGTGTCAATTTCCAGTAGGGTTTGCAGTTGATGGTACAGTTCAGTTTTCAGTCAATTTCAAGTCAGTTTGTCTTATTGAGTTGTCATGCATCTCAGTTTAAGTTTTTGACTGTATTCGCCCACATGGTGAGGAACTTGGTCTACAATGTTTTGACAGCTCCAAGGAGATGCCATCCCCAATAAGGCCAATGTTAGAGTCAGTATTTTCATACTGGCATCAATGATCAAAACTCCTCTTTTCATATTCATAGTAGTGTCTTGCTCAAAAAAATTTGTCATTCCACCTAGGTCCTCATTCAAAAATTTACTCATTGATGGTAACCCTAGTCAAAAAAATTCACTCACCTAGACTTCATCTACCTCGTTTGACCTTTTCCCATGTCCATTCCTCTCATTTCCCTCTCCTAGGGTTTTGAGGGCATTCCGCCTCACTAAATCCTTGAAATTCCAATTTCCCCTACTTCCTAACATACCTCCCTACCTCCCAAAATTTTCCTAAGAATTTAGAAGCCCCCTATCCCCTTTATTTCCCTTCATTCCTATAAATTTCCCAAATCCCCTGTTTTGCCTACACTAAACCCTAATTTCCTCTCCCATTGAGCTAGGGTTGGCTATGGAATCAAAGACATCTGAGTAGAGGAGGCCTAAGGGAGGTAATTTCAGCAAGTATGAGGTCATTCTAACTCATAAACCTCATGTATCCATCATTTTTCAAGAAGTCATTCCAAGGTACAAATCATTTGCCACACATAGGGCCAATTTTTTTTCATACTATGTTTCGGACTAAACATAGATGAATTTGACCAAAGTTAGAGAGGTTTTTGTCCACCATAGGCCAAGGATGAAAAACCTCCTTCACTATTTATGCAAGTGTCATGGTTTTTGAGAAATGTCAAAAGTTTAGTTGCTACAAGAGAGTTGCTGCACTTCTGCAGTGACCTTTGGAAAATCAATTTTTCTCCTAGATGGAGTCTCCACATGACTTGTTTGATGAGTCAAATGATAATGTGACAGAAATATATTTCCAATGAGCTATCATGAGCTCAATTTGGATTTGAGTAAGACCTCCAAAAGTTCCATGAAAGAGAACACTTCATTTTCACACCCTCATTCTGCACTTTTTGACCAGTTTTGGGAGATTTGACTTTTTAGGGGCCATAATTGATCATTTTCAGTGCTTGATAGGTCCATTGTGTATCCAAGAGAAAGATATTTCCAATGAGATATCCTAGGCTTAATTTTGACATCAGGAAGGAAGGTAAAAGTCAAATTGAAGATGGCATTGCGTCTTTGACACTGGCGCTGTGCGTTTGACAATTGGCCCAGTTTTTCATTGTTTCTCTCCAAAATTGATTTTGATATATGGTAAATCATTGTTTTACTAATGTAATTGATGTGGTTGATGTAATTATTATGTTTTTACTGTTACCTAGGTTAAGTGCATTAGGTAAATGGCCTCCATGACTTGTAATGAATCAGTTTGCTTAAGTTAGGGATGAATCACTTTGACCACCCTACACTCTAGCTATCAGTTCAGTTTTTGTTGCAACTTCTCCTCCTATCATGGATTCAACCCCTGAGGCTAGGATGAGTTGGTTTGAGGCCTATATTATGTAATTTTAGTAATTACGTCTCCTCTACACACAATTCCGCAAGTGATGGTACCTGATATCAATGTGCTTGGACGTGTCATGAAATACTGGATTCTCAAAGTGTTTGATACAACTTTGATTATCACAATAAATCATTGTTGGATCCATCTCCTGACTAAAAAGAGCCACAAGTATTTTCCTCATCCATGTGGCCTCACTTGTTGCTTGAGTTGTAGCCATGTAATCAGCCTTTGCTGAGTGGACTACCTCAAATCTTTGCTTCTTGGTATACCAAGAAATAGTTACAAACCCAACACTAAAGATAGATCCTGAAGTAATTTTCTTGTCTAATATACTCCCTGCCCAATATGCATCAATGAAGCCTTGGAGCTTCACTCCCTCTATCCTCTTGTACCATAACCCATACTTAGTTGTGCCTCTGAGGTACCTCAACACATGCTTTGTTTCCTTCTAATAAAACTTGGTAGGCTTCACCATGGCTTGGCTTAACTGATTAACTATGTAATATATGTCGGGCCTTGTGTTCACCAGATACATCAAGGATCCCACAAGTTTTATATAGATGGTAGCATCTACTAGTTCTCCTGAAGAAGCACTCTCCTTCCTCCAGTTTGTAGCTAGAGGTGTGTCCATAGGCTTGCAGTTCTCCATGTGAAATCTCTGGAGTATTTCAGAGGCATAATTCCCATGACTCAAAAACAACTCACCATAACCCTACCATACTTCCATCCCAAGGAATTAATGCATCAATCCCATGTATTTCATCTCTAATTCTCTCGCAAGGTCCTCCTTACAAGAGCAAATCAACTACTCATCTCCTAAAAGTATCAATTCATCAAAATAGAAAACCAAGATAAGCAACTTTCCATCTACCACAATGTGATAGAGGTTGGCATATGCTTCACCTTTGGGGAAGCCCAATCCACTAAGATATGTGTCGATCTAAATGTACTATGTGTGGGGCAGTTGTATGAGACAATACATGGTTCTCCTGAGTCTACAGACATGTGTCTCCCTATCATATGTCTCAAATCCCTCTGGCTACTCTATGTAAATTTCTTCCTCAACAACACCATTAATAAAGGTGGTCTCCACATCCATCTAATGGATCTTTCACCCCATCTGTGTAGCTAATGCTAGAATGGATCTGATTGAGGAATATCTTTCCACTGTGGCAAATGTTTCCTCATAGTCCACTCCCTCTATCTGAGATAATCCTATCGCCATAAATTTGGACTTGTACTTCTCAATGCTCCCATCAGCTACATGCTTTACTTGTAGATCCACCTGGAACAAACCACTGACGTGTTCTATGGTCTTGGTACCACCTCCCATACATTTTTCTTCATGGAGGATTCATAATCCTCCATCATGGCATCAACCCACACTGGTTAATAAATTGCTTCCTCAAATGAAGAAGGCTTTGTCTCAATGAGTTCTTCCATGAGAGCCATATACCCATTGTAACTATCTGGTGACCTCCTCTGCCTGCACTGAGACGAAGGAACTCCCACATGCTCCCATTCATCCTGTACCAATTTATTAGCTTCTTTGGTTCTCTTCCTCCCTTCTCTAGAATATTTCAGTTGAGTGGGTGTCTCCACTCGGCATCTTGTCTACTCATCTACATGTGGTTGCTCCACAAAATCCTAAATCTATATGTAAGGCTCCTCCTTTGGAACTAATAGCTCATCCTCCATTGGGATATTAAGCTCTCACTCTATATAGCATCTCATAGCCTTCTCCTCATCAAATTTGACATCTCTTCTCACTACTTGTTACACAGTATTTTGTCACAATTCCCGCACTTCCCTGTGACATACCCCAAAGTGCCTGAAACATTAGCCTCCCTAAAACACTGATGGAAAAATTCCTTGAGCTTCTCCTGAAGGAAATGGCTCTAAAACCCTAATTTTGGCATCATCGCCCCCCTGAATTGAAAACCGCGATGGTTGCCAATTTCACTATACTAGCCCTATGATGCCATCGCACTTTTGGCTTGGATACCAGCAATGATCCCTAAAAGGAAATTTTTCCAAAGAGGACAAGAAGCTTTCTAATCTAGAGGCTTCTAGAACGACGAGCTGGAGGTTGTTCAGAGTGGATGCGGTTGAATTATCTCAAATTGGCATTTTAGTCTTGTCCCTGTGTGATCTGAAATGGGGCACTAAAGGCTTCTTGTCAAACTTACAAGAACCTCTCCAACTCCAAAGCTTATATATTCCCAAGATCTAGCTTATGATTGATAATTTGTGGAATTAAAAGAACTTGAAGTAGGTGTATGTCTTTGTTTGCCTTTAACTGTTAAGTGCTTTAAGTTGATTTGCTTAAACTGAATAAAACACATAACAGTAAAACAATGCAGCAAATAAGCAAACCACAAGACAACAAGCTCAATATGGAGTTCACCCTGATATCTTGGGCTACGTCTCCTTGAGATCTAATCAACTTGATTAGGCTCTTTGGGATTATGGTAATGCTTCTTTTACAAGTTCCACACTCAACTCCATAGGTTTGCAACTGGACCTATGGGCTTAGAATACCATCTTATCCCACTGGCAATCCATACTATGCAGACAGATCTAGGCTTCTCTGGACTAGATTCATTCAATCAGCGCTCCAGGTTATCTTGAGCTCCTGGCTTGCACCAACTCCCTCAGAATTCTTTTAATTGTCTCTGGAATTCCTTCTTTTGTCTTCAGCACACATCAAACACCAACAACGGCTTGATCATTTGATCTCTTTGTTGTTCTAAAACTTCATTACCGCTCCATGGCTCTTAGAAGTCTTCAGGATTTTCTGAACTCCATCTCAATGGATTCAGCAGTGCCCTAAAGTCACCTCGACTATTGGAACCTTGAGAATGAACAATGGTTCTATTCTTTGAAACTGCCTCCAACCTCTGGTGGCCTCTGCTTCTGCTCTCGACTCTGGCTCTTGGCTCTGGCCCTTGGCTCTGGCTCTCAGCTCTTGCTCTCTCTAGCTTCTAGGTTCACTCGACCTCCAAGCGACTCTCTATAAATTGAGCTCTCTGGTTTCGCTCGACCTCCGAGCGACTCCAAAAAATCTCTCTGTCAATCATGCTCTCTGGCTTTTGTGAGGCATCCTTCAGGCTTTGCAACTTCCTATCCATTTCTCTGTGTGTAATCATTCCTCTGCCTCTGCATTTCTTCCATTGGCCCTCTGGCTCTTTGGCTCTGTGTCTCTACGACTGGCCATCTGGCTCACTGACTCTGTGGCTCTACGTATTACATAACGCATCATTGTTATAGAAATGCCCATTGATAGCATGGCACATGTGTGATGGCTGTTTCCAAATGGAAATGAACCAGCGGGCACAGGAAACCCAGTCGTTTGGCCTTCTTATGCAGAAATCCCGAAAATCGCCATATAACGGAATACACAAGTAAAACACATCATGAGTTGTTTAACCAGACTTCAAATAATATAGAATCGCCCCTATAAGCCTTTCAGGTATGTCCTTTCATCGCATATCGCAATCACTTTGCGTAGGCCAAAAACCCAAATACAAGGAAAATACAAAGAAAATCTGCAATTCCGGATTTCAAATATTATGAAATCACATCCATAACCTTATCGAGTCCAGCCTTTATCACATGTCACAATTGCACATTACATTAGCATGGCTCCTTTGTGCTGATCACCGATCGCATATCACAATCGCATGTCACAAGTCGCAACGGCCCTTGTATCAAGAATTCGTCGATCGTCGATCGCTCTATCGGCGCTATTGCTATCGGTCCATTGCATCAACATATCGCATCGGTGTATGTCACATGTAACGGTCCCCTTGGTATTTGCATGACCCGATCGCCGATCGTCGATATACCAATCACTAATCGCACATGTAAACAGCCCGGGGTTCTAATATCACATGAAGCCTTCCTCCAATGCGATATGTCGGAGATCGCTAATCGGGGATCCTTAAGGACCGATGCTCCGCCCTTTAACATTGCGATGCAGTATTTGCATATAAATCCTTAAGCCCCTTATCATAAGGATTTTCCTCCTTTTTCTAAGGATAATGGGCAAACTTCTTTTTGTGATAACTCCTTCATCCGAAGTCCATTTTCACCCATTCAAATTGCAGTAGATTCAGATTGAAAAGATAAATGCAATGAGACTATTCCCAAGAGCATCCTTTGACCCTCTATGAGGAATATAATTAGACTTAGAGTCTATACTGGATCCATTTTGGATCACACCTTCCCACTAAAAAGCTTTTGGACTCCAAAAGACTGATATACCGATCTGAATAGTAACTGAGAGTACCTCACCCTCTTCTTTCAACCACCATACATTTGCCTTGCATAGTTCCTCTGAACCAAAGCCTTTGAACACTCCCTTCCTCGATGTGCTTGTCCTCCTGGGAAGAACTGTCTTCCTCCTTGACTTCCTAAAGAACTCTTGTTGAGAAGGTCACAGAAGGTAGTTTGAACTTCTTTGCCTTGATCATTGATCTAAGATGGCTCAAACCAATGTGAAGTTACATCTGCTTCACAAAATTTTCATTTGTACCTGTTTGACATACTGTTAACAACAACAGGATTATAGACAACAATTGGATGGTCTAAACTCTTGCTTCATCAAAAGAAACAGATTTCACATCTTTCGAATTACCTCCATGTCTTACATCTACATACAAATGATTGACTAGATAACAAGCCAACAAAACATGCCTTTAAAACAATTGACCCTTCAAGTCAAGCATGTACAAAAAGAACTTTAGGATTATTTTTCAAAGATGAAACACTTCATCATTATCTCCATCTTGGAGACCAAATCAACTTTTCCTAATTCAATATTACATTACATGCATGTTTACAACAAAGTAATCAACCCTTCAAGTTAATCACACATACATGTTTAAATACAAGGAAATCGTCAACATCCCTGTGTCCATGCATATGCATGTGTTTTCTCTTTCAACTTTCACTTAAGCACACTGTACTTTCGAAGCTGAAATGAATATAATGTTGCAGCAATAAAGCGAGTCTCCTACTCAACTTTTTCCATTCACCTTCTTGGTAAAACCCTGCAACTTGCATTCCATTAACAAAGAAATGAAAATAGATGCATTATATCAATAGACATGCAATTTTTAATTGGATAATAACTCTAACCATTTCTTACCAATCCATTTCAAAGGTCCTTCCTTTGTCTGCACATCAGCATCAACATGTGAATCATCCTGAAACACATCAATCATGGAATCTTTCTTTCCATTCCTGCCATTCTCTCTTTCCACCTTCTTCAAGTTTTGTGGAAGCATTATTGGATTCAGAGTCCAACATTTTGCAGCAATATGTCCTTGCTTATGGCAGTAAGTGCAACATGTGTGCATCTCCTCAACAACATGATTTGCCTTATCCAATGGACCTTTGGCTTCTTGCTTCTTTTCCTACCAAAGTTTCTTGCATGTGGTCATCTTCTTCCAACAACTAGAAACATTATAGTTATCCAAACCACAAAAGGAACATGCAATGCTTTTCCAATGCTTATATGGAAGTTTATCATGCTTAACATAATCAAAAGGAATATGGTTAGAACCAAATTTATACCTTTCTCTTTCACCTTTATTGCCTTCATGAGGAGGTGAATCAAATGAAGAAGTGGCTCCCTTTGGAACACCATCAATCTCTTCAAGGCTTTTAGAGTTTCCACAACTCTTTGGTTCTAGTGCATGCTTATGAACACCTGCATCCTGCAAATGATGTTTCAAGCTATTGCATTCCTGCTATATACAATCTTTACACTTCTGAGGCAGAAGACCTAAAATGAAGCTCCTTCTTGGAACTATTTCAATGGCCTTCATGGCAGCTTTGGAACTTTCTCCATAATATTGTCCATAGCCAAGACCCAAATACTTAGGCCTTTCCTCAAACATTATTGGCTCAACAATACCTTGTGCATGTTTACCCAAGCCTTTTCCCTCATAGCCCACCTTGGACATTAACTTGGAACCTATGCCTTTGGTATGTTTTTCAAAAGAACCAATATAAGCATTCTCAGAATAATTTGAAGACAAACTAGAATGGTTTACTTCTTATTCAAGCTAATACTTGACCAAGGTTTCTTTGGTAACAAAGAGTTGTGTCTCCAACTCATGCATCCTTTTCAAGTTCATATTTGTAATATGAAGTTGTCTCTCCATTTCCTACAATTTGTCAGAAAGCAATTGCTTCTCTTCCTCCACGGAATTCAACTACTCTCTAAGTATGCTGCTCTTCCTTCCATCCTCATTCATTTCTCTCACCTTGTCCATCATGATGAACAAGTCTTGCTTCATTTCTCCATCAAAGAATCTTGTGATGAAGGAGGAATTTGAGGACTCACTTGTATAAGTTGTCATTATGAAAAATGAACAAAAGAACTTCAAACAAGACTAACACGGAGCTTATTCAAGCAACCTTTCGCAACAAACCTCTTGTGCTTTAGGGATTGATTTGAGGTCCTGGGATAAGAAGAATGCCTTCAACCCTTCTTCCTTCTTGTCCTTCCTAGATTGAACTATCAGTAGCTTTCCATTCACCTCTACAAACCCAAACAATAGACAGTGTGCAAACAAGCATACAATCAATCAGACAATCAATCCTTGACTACCCAAACACCTTTCAGACAAGCAATCTTTGCTTTGTCAATCAAGCATTCTGATCTGATATCACCTGCTCTAGTATAAGCAACTTTGATATCACCTTCTTTAGAGGTGGGTTAACCAATCTTAGGCTCTAATACCACCTGATCTGAAATGGTCACTAAAGGTTTCTTGTCAAGCTTACAAGAACCTCTCCCACTCCAAAGCTTATATATTCCCAAGACCTTATGATTAACCAAATGCAGAATTAATAATGCTTGAAAATAGGTGTATGGTGGTGTTTGTTTTTAACTGTTAAGTGCTTTAAATTTTGTTGCTTATGCTAATATTTAAATACATGGCACAATAAATAACACAACAATAAAACAAACACACAAAACCACAATATAATTTGGAGTTCACCCAAAACTCTTGGGCAACGTCTCCTTGAGCTCTAGTCAACTCAACTAGGCTCTCTAGGATTATGGCATAAGTTCTTTTACAAGCTCCGTGCTCAACTCCACTAGTTTACACAGAACACAATGGGCTTAGAGCACCATCTTATCCCTGTCTCTGAAGCTTTCATGCTTTTTGGCTCTAGCTCTGGCTCTGGCTTTGACTCTGCTCTGGCTCTAGCTTTGGCTCTGCTCTGGCTCTGGCTTTGGCTCTCGGTTATACCTCTGGCTCTGGCTCTCGGCTCTAGCTCTAGCTCTAGCTCTGGCTCTCACTTTGGCTCTCGTCTCTGGCTCTCGGCTCTGGCTCTGGCTCTGGCCCTTGGCTCTGGCTCTGACTCTAGCTCTAGCTCTTGGCTCTGGCTCTGGCTCTCGCTCTTCGGCTCTCGCTCTTGGCTCTGGCTCTTGGCTCTTACTCTCGCTCTTGGCTTTGGCTCTGGCTCTGGCTCTTGGCTCTGGCTCTGGCTCTTCGGCTCTGGCTCTTGGATCTGGTTCTCGCTCTTGGCTCTAGCTCTCGCTCTTCACTCAGGCTCTGGCTCTGGCTCTGGCTCTCTGAGCTTTTCTCAGCCTCTATGTGCATCAATGGTTCACTCTACCTCCAAGCGACCTTTAGCAACCTTCCAGAAACCTTTAGCAACAACTCACTACTGTCAATTGAGCTCTCTGGTTCACTCAACCTCTAAATGACTCCAAAACTCTCTCCGCTCTCTGCACTACTCCTCAATCGTGCTCTCTGGCTTCTTTGAGGCATTCTTCCGGCTCTGCGGCTTCCTCTTCGTTTCTCTACATGTAATCATTCCTTTGTCTCTTCAGCTGGCCCTCTAGCTTCTGGCTTTGTGGCTCTGCATGTTACAAACACATCATTGTTTGCAAAATGTTCGCTTGTAGTATGGCACAATGATTAGGGACAGTTACAAAGGAATCGAGGCCTTCCTTCAGGCAAAAATCCGAGGAACAAAATTTCAATACACAGAGTTTTATCGAAAATACACTATCGAGTGTGAAATCTGGACTTCAAATTCTATGAAATTTCCCCTATAAATCCATCAGTTCTGCCATTCTATCACAAATCACTATCACATGGCGTATTAGCCAAAAACCCAATACATGGGAAATACACAGAAATCCTGAATCCCCGATTTCAAAACTTATGAAATCGGGTCTATAAACCCATCAGGTCCAGCCCTTATCGACATATCGCTATCGCAATCGCATTGTGCATTGGCCTTTGTATCAGGGATCACCAATCGCTGATTGCCGATCACTGATATCGGCTTATCACTATCGGCCCCATAGCTATATCGCACATCGCAATCGCAACGACCCTGGGGTCTTTCCTTTGACCATGGCAACCGTCGATCTCCTGATCCACCGATTGTTGATATCGCACCTCACGTATCGCATTGGTGGGGTCTATGCCTTCTGCTCCTCCGATCTTCGATCACCCGGATCACCGATTATCGCAATCACATATTGCTCTGCCTGGGGTCCCAATATCAGGTGCACCCTACCTCCGACCCGATATATTGGAGATCGTTGATTGGGGGTCCTTTCGGCCTTGTGTTAAGTCCTTCCCTTTGGCCTTTTGCGGTGCAATTTTTCCTTAAGGAGCCTTAAGCCCATTTTCATAAGAATTTGCCTCCTTTTCAAACAAGCATGGCAAACTTATTTCTGTGATAACTTCTACATCGAAAGTCCATTTTAGCCCATTCAAGTTGTAGTAGATTCAAGATGAGAAGATATATGCAATGGGATTATTTCCAAGAGCATCCTTGGAATTTCATTTTCCTCTGTGAGGAACACTTTAGACTTAGAAGTTTATCTAAGATCCATTTTGGATCACACCTAGAGGTATGGTTGCATGTGATCCCTTTGCTAACTTGGCTCGAAATTTCCCCCTACTGGAGGTCTCTACATGAGTGGATGCCTCCACTCAGTCTCCTCTCAGCATCTCCAATTTTGGCTCCTCCACAATTTTCTGAGACTTCTTATGGGGCTGCAGGTTGAGAGGTAATGTACTCTCCCTCTCAACCACCAAGTCTCTAACATTTGCCTTGCTCCTCAAGGCTTTGCATGCATCTTGAACCTTAAGAGCATACAGGTTCTCAACCTGTGAAGCAATCTGTTTCAAATGTCTCGTGGTGATGTGTCTAAGGAAAACCTTTCCCTTACTGAAGACAACATCATAGCCTTTGTCCTCCAACATCGCGGTCGATACCAAATTCTTCTTTAGTCCTAGCACATACTTCACATCAGTCAAGGTGATAAGAGCTCCATCCTCCCTATGAAAAGAAACCATGCCCACTCCTGAAACACTATACCTTCCATTGTCACCCATTTCTATACACATCTTGAGATCTTTCTCCTCCAAGGTACTGAATAAACTTTTATCGCCAATCATAAGGAATGAGGCTCCACTGTCAAGAAACCAACCACAACCCATAATTGATGACACCATGCATGTGATGAGGGTGAATTCCATTTCGAACTAAGAGGCCAACGCCTCATTTTCATATCCTTCCGAGAATCCCTTCTTGGACTTCTTCGATGGGAAATTAGTCACATAATGACCCATCTCGTGACAATTAAAGCATCTCACTTTAGACTTGTCAACCTTCTTCCCTCCATGAGAAGAATACGATTTGGAATGGGACACCTTCCCCTTCCCTTTCCTTGCCTTACTCACTAAGGAAATATTTTCTTCATCCTCCTTAGATGAAGAACCATCTCGTGTGCTCCTCCTAATCTCCTCCTGCATGAGATCCGACCACAGTCGTTCCCAATCTAACAGTTTCTCCCTTCCATTCACAGAGTCCTGGTAGCTATGCCAGCTCTTTGGAAGACCGAGGAGAGCAAGGCTCACCATATCATCATCAACAGTAGTTATTCCCACACTTGCAAAATCATCTCTATAGGTGGTGAGCTTGTTGAGATATGTGGAAATAGTATCACCGTTCTCCATCTTGATTCTCCGAAGCTTATCCTTGAGCACTAGTTTCCTCTGGTCACTACTGTTCTGATATAGGTCCTTCAATGTATTCCACATTCAAAATGGAGTCTCCTTCCCATGGAGACTTGAGACAATATGCTCTCGAACTCCCTCAAGGATGATTCGTCTTGCCCTCACCACATACTTCTTCCATTTAGCCAACTCTTGTGCATTAGCTGCAGCTGGCTTGGAGATTTTTTGATCAATGAAATCCTTCAAACCATTGCCTTCTAATACTGCTTCCATGCGATCTTTCCATGTTATGTAATTCGAGCTGCCATCCAAGGCATACTCAAGTCTCAAGCCATGGAACGCCATTGACCAACCTGAAGTATGAGATGAATTCGATTTGTACCTGCAACCAAGAACTTCAAACTTCGAATTTCCTTCTCTGTATATTGTTCACAACTTTAATAAACTTTGCTCTGATACCATGTAGAATTTCCTGCAAATTCTCTACAAATCTACCTCTGAGATCTATGTAGAAAATCTGATTGTAGATGAACTCGATAATGCAATATACCGAAGCAAAATACTATAATCTAGTTCTACTACCAAACTTGTAGAAGCTTAAAGATCGAGATGAATCAAAGCTTGACACATATAGCCATAAGAAGAAGAATCAATTCACATGAAACACAGAAAATACTCAGGGGAAAGCCTCAACTAAAAACCCCATTATCTATATTATCATACAAGGTGGAAATATATCAAGATTACACAAAGCTTTAGCTCTCACAACTAGCCAGCTCTCAATAAAATCCTCCTGGATGCTCACAAGCAAAAAAGGCTTCTCACAAACCTTCTCCTCAGCCCCCCAAGCCTCCTATTTCCTTGCACAGTTTCTCTTGGGTGATCCTGCTGTTACCAAGTGTAACACTCATCATTCACACTGATCTCACACCCTGTAAAACTGCACAATCCTCAAGGAACCTTGTTCCTTCTGCATGGATGAGTTTCCTTTATAGGAAAATTCCTCCAACTTATAGTAAAATGACCTCGTCTTTAATCTCAACTAGGTCTTTGTCTGAACTAACATGCATGAGTTATTTATGAGAGAATTCTTGATTCTTTGGAGTACACTAGTTTCATGCATGCATGCATTAACTGACTGAACTCACAATTAGTTCCTCAAACTGTTTGGAACTAATTTAACTGGACTTAACTCAGTTAACTGAGCTAACTAATTACAACTCAAATACAACTCATCCTTATCTCCTTAATTAAGGGATAATCTCCTTAATTTAAGGGAGAATTGTTGCATGACTTCACAAAGACTTCTAGCTTGAATTTCTACAACTAATTAATCCAAGATGAATTAATTAATTATTTTTCAAGCAGCTGGTGAGACTAAATTCGAATTTTAATTCAAGGACAAATTAAAATTGGAATATCCTGAATTCTATTTTTAGCATTTCCTGTTGCTATTCTCAACACGAAGTTCATACCCTCTCCTTAGCACTACCACTTTGCAAGATGAAGAAGAAATGTGAAATAGATGTGCAACCCACTAAATAAGTTGGCAAGGTTGTTGCAACATATATAGGTGGTTGTGTCACGTTTCAAAAGGAGGTGTTGGCCCACTCCCATTTTTGATAGTTTGTGAACCTTTGAATTTAATTCCCTATGAATGTGATAAAATGATATGAACCTAAAGGTTCTAATCAGCTCCATAATTCTAATCATCCTCATATCTAATAAAGAAGTGTATAAGGAAGTATAACTTTCATCCACTCTATAATAACCTTTGGATCCCTTATGACTTGTAATTTTAGATTGTTGAAGTGACATAATTAAGATGACTAACATAAACAACTGATTCATATTACTGTAGTTCTTGTTAGGTAGTCATATTTTTGTTCCATGACTAAATTAGTCATTCACATTAGTCATTTGTAGTAGTATTACTTATTATCTAGTCGTATATTTTAACTCGAGACTAAATTAGTCATTTATGTTAGTCATTTTTAGTTGGATATCTTAATATTGCTAATTTTTGGTAGTATTTCACTTGGAAAAGTTGTGGTGACTAACTTTTTTAGTCACCTAATCAATAATTTCACCATTTTCTACTAGTGGTAGCTATCATGTGTACATAAATAAGTTATCTTTCCTATTCTACTTTCCTTGTTTCTTTCATTCTCCCTTCTAATTTTTAGTTAAGTAATTAGTTGTGATTTTGTACATAAATAAATCTCACTTTCAAATTAGATTCTCTGCAATTTTCTTTACTAAAGACTCTCCCTACTAGGTTGCTGCTTTTAGGTAGAGCACGGAAAATTGTGAATCTATGTGTAAAATCCAAGTCTAATTCAGGATAACCACAATTTCAAGTTTGTCCTGTATGGACAATATGATCAATACCACATATAGAACACTATGTGAATAGTGAAAATGTAGAATGGAATTTAACCCAATTATTGAGATCGTTCATAGGCCTCAAAAAGTCCCATATAGTATTTACTTGGGCCTCATTCAAATTTAAAGAATAAATATTGGAAAGTGATATCAAGGAGACATATCTATTACAACCAATTTATAAATTTTCATGCATAAGAATAATCCCAAATATCTTGCATAGGAAAGAATAGAATCCTTCATCCACCTTATGGCCCAATTGAGCCTATGAAAAAAAATATAGTTGTGAATACGCTATATTTTATTCTACTAGCCCCATAAGTAGTGGAAAAACTTCACAATTCTAACAAAATTCTTTATGATAATAAATATTTCTAAAAATAATGTAATAATTAAGGGAAAAACTCTTCTATTTAATTTTTTTAAAAGATAATTTTGTTTCGGAAAAAAAATTATTCTCTATTTTCCTAAATGATTTACATCCTCAACCTCTACCCAAAGACTTAAACTAATAACATAATGAAAGACTAAATCATCACAAACTAATTAATAAATATTAAAATATATAAACTCTTACCCTATACTATATGATCGAGTGAAAAATAAGTTATTATTAATATTTAATACAATAAAGTGATTCTTGTGATTGATTTTTCGTTTTCTTACTAATAACCATTATAGATTCTTAACTTCTTTTTTAAAAACCAATAACAAACAAATGGTATTTATCCACCCAACTCAACGACATTCAATTTTACGACAGGGGACATATACTTTGAGACCGTCACAACATAACCAACATTCAATGTTACAAAACCTCATGTGAACGTGCTGTACTTTCTCCGCAACAGCCTTGAAAATCATTGGACTCTAACAATATGACCATTTTACCTATATCCACCAAATTCATCGACAGCTCATAAGATTTAATGGACGGTCCCGTAACACTACAATTTTGTCCAGAAAATAATGAATATTTCATCAGAAAAGTCGATAGAAATTTTGGAAATTATAGTTATAATTGTTAACCTTTAAAATTTTAAGTGCTTTGTAGGTTTTTTTATTTATGATACTAAATTTATTTTCACTATAAAACTATCATTAAAACGCTCTCAAAATTAGATTTTTTTAAAAACATTTCACTAATTCTGGCACTAATTTCACTCTCCATAAGAAATTGTAACCCATATAAACAACACCAAAATCTGATAACACTGCGGCCCTTTTTATGGTAGAAATCTGATAACATTTCCTTTCCTTGATCAATTTTCAAACACAAACACCATTTTTCATTAGAATTTCAGAATACTGCAATTTCCTCTCGAGGAAATTTTCACACTCTTTATTGCCTCATTCAAGTCAAGTCAATACATATATTTATCTGATTACTTTTCCATTTTTCATTAAAATCTGATCATACTGTGCTCTTTACTGACGAGATTTAAAGGACAGGAGGATAAAATATTGGGATTTCCATTCACTTTCCACCCAATTTATTCTTTGTCAGGAATTTCAAGTCCATACAAACATTTCTATGATTTCTTTTCCAAATTCAACAACTTTTCATTAAAATTTGAAAATACAACCATTTTTTGTGCAGTGAAGAAATTTGCAGGCAATTTATTGAGCAATATGCCCACTCAAGTCAAGTCAATACGAACATTTCTCTCATCGTTTTCCCATCTTGATCGCCATGGTCCGTTTGTCATAAGTTTCTGTGAAATTTTCATTCATTCATGGATATGCCTTGACATTCTCAGGTCAATTTGGACATTTTTGTCATATTTAAGACATTTTTAAGGTCAATACGGACATTTGTGTTATCATATTTCGAATGCATGGTAATTTCACCATCAATGATAATTTCACTATCAAATTTCACCTTTCATGGAGATATTAATTTGACTAAGAAAGGGCAATATTGGTCTACCACGTGGAGTTTTTACTCATAAAATTAAAGAAATTTACATTCAATTTGAACTCTTTTTTAATGAATGATTTTAGAACAAGTTATTTAATTTGTAAAATTTAAAGATTTTGATAACAAATTGTTAATCATTTTCCCTTTATAAATATACCACTTTTATGATTTTTCTTTTAAATAGAAATTTTGGTTTTCCATAAAACTAAATTATCAAACATAATAAAGTTTGTTCAAATTTGGACTACGCTAATGTGTTTTGTTTATTATTATCTTAAGGCTTTATTGCTATAGTCCCACATAGATCAAGTAGTTCATAAATGAATTTTAATGTTACTGTCCATTTTTTATGGACTACACTTATGTGCTTAGTTTATTATTATCTTAAACCTTTATATTACTATGATCCCACATAGATGAAGTAGTTCATAAATGAATTTTAATGTTATTGTTCATTTCTATGTATGTTATACTTTATACATAGTTTGCTTGCAACCTTTATTTTAATACCATCATCATTTATTTTAACATTTTGATTAATTGAAAAAATTAGTATATTAATAAAAGAAATATTTCTTTTATAATTCTTCATTTGTCCATGATTTTTACCATGACTCACAAACTTTTACTGGACAAATGATCCACTTTGGCCTATGAGTGCCTCAATTTTGTACTCACATGTGCTAATTATTATTGTTTAATTATTACTAAGAGAATATTTTTTTAGATAAGCAAAAACCATATTTGTGAGTACTCTATTACCATGACATAGAAAAATTTATAACAAAATATGCACAACACAATAACTTATAATTTAATAAAAATTCTTAGAGATGAGGGGATTACTAGGTAACAATTGAAAGGTTGAAATAGTTTCCAACCGTGAATAATGAACAACCCTTGGTTTTCACAAGTCAAGTGGTCACGGGATTACTAGGCTTTTAACAATTGAGAGGTTGAAATAGTTTCAAACTGTGAATAATGAACAACCCTCTGTTTTCACACGTCAAGTGGAGGACCACCCTCCCATTTCACATTAAATTCTAACTAGTCCATCTTTTAAGAAATAATAAAAATAATGTGGACGGTACCATAATAATTAATGACAAAGAGCATTGTTAGCTGAGGTCAGTTACTGCCATCATTACACAATAAGAGGTGAAACATTTCAACCAATAATATTTGAGATAAATGAATTTAAATTTTATTATAAAAATAATAAAATTTCATTCCATAATGTTAAACTTTGAATAAACTTTAAATTTTTGTAGTCAAAGAAAAAAACTAAAATTGCTAACACAAATATATACATATAAATAATTAAAATCATTTCATAATGTTAAATTTTGAATAAATTTTAAATTTATTCAGTAAAAAAAATTAATTACAGGTCAACTAAAATTGAATATCTAACCACACGTATAATAACTAGTTTTTTTCATAATTAATAAACAAAGAATTTGATTTTCTATAGCTAATTATGTATGCAAATTTTATGGAAGATTATAAATCCCATATAACTATTCAATTGAAGTGTAACCCATTTCTATGCATCAATCTAGTCCAACACAATACACTGGTTTGATGTTAAATATGTAAGTTTGAATCTTTTAAGCTAGTTTAGATTTTTGTTAATACAACTTTGTTTTTACAAGGACTTATATTTTATGATTTGAATTGATATTAATGAATTATATTTATTGTTTGTAGATTGTTAGTGACTATGGAGTTTCCAAGTTGTTCAATGAGAAAGTTGTAGCCAGAGAAGAGGAGAGGAGGGTGTTTGGTTTAAAATCTTCTCACATACACATTTAAGAGCTTTCTAGTTTGTAAGCTAAACAAATATATTCCTTCTAGTACATTTTACAATTTTTCATTTTCCTGATGCCATAAACACCGGGAATAACGAATACAAGGCTAGTTGATTCGAATTGATATTAATGAATTATATTTATTGTTTGCACGTTATTAGTGACTATGGAGTTACCAAGTTGTTCAATGAGAAAGTTATAGCCAAAGAAGAGGAGAGGAGGGTATTTGTTTTAAAAGCACTTCACATACACATTTTAGAGCTTTATAGTTTGTAAGTAAACTAAGAAAATATATTCCTTCTCGTACATTTTAAAAAACTTCATTTTCTTAATGTTATAAGACACCGGGAATAAGAATATCAGGGATATATATATATATATATATATATATATATATATATATATATATATATAATATATATATATATTATTATATATAAACAATAATTAGGTATGTAGATTGGTAAAGCCAAATCTTCCCTTTTTACTCCCATGCTTGTGGGATGTTAGCTTACTTTTTTCCACACTTTTATTTTTACCACTATTTTCCCCTCACAATGTCTTTGTTGGCTTGTTTGTGCCCCTTCCTCAACTGATGCCTTTTTCTCTGTTGGCTTTGAGTCCTTGATTCTGAATTTCGAAAGGGATTTTTTCTTGGAATTGTGCCTACCTAGATAGTTGAGACCAAATGCTACTTTTTCCTTTGCAGATCTAACAAGTTTTATAATATCCCTGAATTCACATCTACTTTTCTTTCTCGTTCTTTGACAATCCTCTCATTTTCTTCCTTGCAACTTCTCAGCTCAACACTCAAAGTCCTGAGGGTTTCCATTAAATCAAGGGAGTTCTTTCTTGACCTTTTTCCCATTGAATCCTCTCCCTGAAGATGATGGGATTTGGGCATGTTGTATTCAACAATGTTACTACTCCTTCCTTTATTTCTTGCTAGAATTTTGTATTCTCTCTCTCTCTCTCTCTCTCTCTCTCTCTCTCTCTCTGTGTGTGTGTGTGTGTGTGTGTGTGTGTGTGTGTTGTTGCATACACATGAATGTTAGTCAAACCAAACATAAAATAACTAAATTTATTCATCACCTTGTTATAATTGCAATAAGATTTTTTATCTAAAATGGATGAAAAAAATCAAATGCTATGTTAGTATGCAAGTTATAAACAAAACAACATATCAACAATTTGTCAAGTCAATAGCCACATCAGTTGTAATAACAGTTAAATTATCAAATTAATAGTTTATCTTGTGTGTGTGAGGGAGAGCCACTTCAAGTCCAACGTTGAACTTTTGTTCTGATACCACTATGTAACCACATCCCTTCCACCCCCTTAAAGATTCTCAAGCTAAGAAAGGTGTTACTTATTGTTTGACCTAATCTCCAAGCTCTATTATGAATATGGGGTTAGTAAAAACCTCATTTTTGCAAGTCTGCAGAATTAATTCTTTATACCACCGTTGTATTCAACTCATTGAGAGCTTTCCAACGATGTCACTCTTACTTTGATTTGAGCCCCAGATCAAAAGTTATACTTAAATGAAGTTCTAGCCCATTGGTAGAGTCCATTCTAATAAAGTTCACATGTGAAGCCCACACAATCTTGACAAGTCAACTTAGTGGGTTCTACATCTAGGCCCTCGTCACACTACCACTGATATCACCACCCATGGCATTCAACATCAAATATGATGTGGGTAGCAATGGGTAGCAAGCGGTAAGGCAAGCTCACGATTCCACCATGGAATTCTAACAAAATTATTTAACTCCCACTGGCACACTCATATAAGATAACTCATTCTAGGACCTTGGTGACAAGCAGTGAGAAGTGGGTGATAAGGTAGGTTCCACCCTTAGGGTTACCTCTAGACTGGACCACTAAGTCTCTCACCCACTACAAAATCATGGTTGGTCGAATATATCAACCATTTCACTCTATTGAATATAACTACTACGAACCATCCCTGTTAACCAAACCCTATACATAAGGCAAGGTTCCACTGAGGTGCGCTTCCACCAACGCCCACTCAAGGTTAGGTTGCCAAAATTCATATGAGTTTTTACTCTACCACTCATTGGTGCCAACATCATGACATTCACTACAAAAAATAGCATTCCTAGGGAAATTGATGTAGGAGAATCGACCCGTCCTCTGAAAAGTCAGCAAGACCCACTTCTAGGAGGAAAAAATGAGAAAAAATGCATCAAAAGGCAAGGGATTTGTTAAAAATATTGAAAAATCATATCCATGAGGGATCTTAGAAATTTGTTAATGGATTTGTAAAAAAAATCCATATTGATAGCTTTTTGGAGAAGATCATGGATCTTAAAATGATCCACAATATTGTAATTTACTCTATAAATTGTAGCCTTTGGGCATTGAAAAGAGGCAGTCAATTAGATGAATGTTGGACCCATCAAATGTAATAGCATAACAATTAAGATAATTTTAATGCCTAGTTTATGTGATTTGTTAATGTGCATGGTGATTTAATGCATTTATGGCTTGATGCATAGATCCACTGACTTTGTTTGATGAGTTAGCATTACATGTAGACCACAAGGTTGTTAATATTTTGTAATGGAAGTGAGGATGAGCTAATTTTGTGGGTTCATAACACACAGATCCCAAGATTGAAACAGTAAAAATATTGAAAACTAAGAGACCCCAAAATTCATTTTCATCAAGTGGTATTAGAGAGCAGAATATTCTTGTGCGTAGTGTGAAGGAGAAGGAGTGGAAGAAGGTACAAGTTGATTGATGATCTGGTAAGAGATTTTTTTCCTCTATTCATGGGATAACATAGGAAGGTGAGAAGATTTGCAGCAACCTAGAGAAAAGAGTTCTCAATTGGTTCTAGAGGAAAGAACTAGGGAGATGCCAAGAGCTCAAACTTAGTAGAAAATTTGGTGAGGCATCGTGTAACAAGGTGGATATTTGTTAATGTAGAGGCATGTTACAGCTCACGAGTTGAATATGTTATGAGAAGACTAGAAAGCATATGACCAGGAGGTCATAAATTTTTGTACCTTGGGAGTCTAATGGAGGAGCATCGACCCATCATCCGAAAAATAAGCAAGAACCACTTCTAGAAGGAAAAAATGAGAAAAAATGCATCAAAAGGCAAGGGATTTGTTAAAAATATTTAAAAATCATATCCATGAGGGATCTTAGAAATTTGTTAAGAGCTTTGTAAAAAAGTCCATGTTGAGATCTTTGTGAAAAAAATAGAGCTTTGTGGAGGGGATCATGTTGAGAGCTTTATAGAGAAGATCATGGATCTTGAAATGATCCACAATATTTTAATTTCATCTATGAATTGTAGCCTTTGGGCATTGAAAAAAGGAGGTCAATTGGATGAATATTAGACCCGTCGAGGCTTCATGTAATAGCATAACAATTAAGATAATTTTAATGCCTAGTTTATGTGATTATGTTAATGTGCATGGTGATTTAATGCATTTATGCCTTGATGTATAGATCCATTGACTTTTTTTGATGAATTAATGTTACATGTAGACCACAAGGTTGTTTTTGCAGTGGAAGCGAGGATGAGATAATTTTGTGGGTTCATAACCCATATATCCCAAGATCGAACTAGTAAAAATATTGAAAATGAAGAGACCCTAAAATTCCTTTTCATTAAGTCGTATTAGAGAGCAGAATATTCTTGTGTGTAGTGTTAAGGAGAAGCAGTGGAAGAAGGTACACGTTAATTAATGATCTAGTAAGAGATTTTTTTTCTCTATGCAGGGGATAGCATAGGAAGGTGAGAAGATTTGCAGCAACCTAGAACAAGGAGTGCTCAATTGGTTCTAGATGAAAGAACTCGAGAGATGCCAAGAGCCCAAACTCAGGAGAAAATTTTGTGAGGCATCGTGTAACAAGGTGGAGACTTGTTACTACAGAGGCATGTTGCAACTCACGAGTTGAATCTGTTATGAGAAGACCAGAAAACATATGACTAGGAGGTCATAAAGTTTTGTACCTTGGGGGTCTGATGCACGAGTTTCGACCCATCATTTGAAAAATCAGCAAGAACCACTTCAAGAAGGAAAAAAATGAGAAAAAAATGCATCGAAAGGAAAGGGATTTGTTAAAAATCTTGAAAAATCATATCCATGAGGGATCTTAGAAATTTGTCAAGAGATTTGTAAAAAAATCCAAGTTGAGAGCTTTGTGAAAAAATTCCATGTTGAGAGCTTTGTAGAGAGGATCATGTTGAGAGATTTATGGAGAATATCATGGATCTTAAAATGATCCACAAGATTGTAATTTCCTCTATGAATTGTAGCCTTTGAGCATTGGAAAAAGGAGGTCAATTGGATGAATATTAGACCAATCGAGGCTTCATGTAATAGCATAGAAATTAATTTAATTTTAATGCCTAGTTTATGTTATTATGTTAATGTGCATGGTGATTTAATGCATTTATGGCTTGATGCATAGATCCATTGACTTTGTTTGATGAATTAATGTTACATGTAGACCACAAGGTTGTTATTTCTCTGCAGTGGAAGCGAGGATGAGCTAATTTTGTGGGTTCATAACCCACAGATCCCAAGATCGAACCAATAAAAATATTGAAAACGAATAGACCCCAAAATTAGTTTCATCAAGTGGTATTAGAGAGCAGAATATTCTCATGCATAGTGTGAAGGAGAAGCAATGGAAGAAGGCACAAGTTGATTGATGATCTGGCAAGAGATATTTTTCCTCTATGTAGGGGATAATAGAGGACCGTGAGAATATTTCCAACAACCTAGAGCAAGGAGTGCTCAATTGGTTCTAGAGGAAAGAACTAGCGAGATGCCAAGAGTCCAAACTCAAGATAAAATTTGGTGAAGCATTCTGTAACAAGGTGGACACTTGTTACAGTAGAGGCGTGTTGCAACTCATGAGTTGAATCTGTTATGAGAAGACCAGAAAGCATATGATCAGGAGGTCATAAATTTTTGGACCTTGAGAGTCTGATGCAGGAGCATAAACCCATCATCTGAAAAATTAGCAAGAACCACTTCTAGAAGGAAAAAATGAGAAAAAATGCATCAAAAGGCAAGGGATTTGTTAAAAAGCTTGAAAAATCATATCCACGAGGGATCTTAGAAATTTTTTAAGAGCTTTGTAAAAAAAATCATGTTGAGAGCTTTGAGAAAAAAATCCATGTTGAGATCTTTGTGGAGAGGATCATGTTGAGAGATTTATGGAGAAGATCATGGACCTTGAAATGATCCAAAATATTGTAATTTCCTCTATGAATTGTACCCTTTGGGCATTGAAAAAAGGAGGTCAATTGGATGACTATTAGACCCACAGAGGCTTCATGTAGTAGAATAGAAATTAAGTTAATTTTAATGCCTAGTTTATGTGATTATATTAATGTGCATGGTGATTTAATGCATTTATGGCTTGATGCATAGATCGATTGGCTTTATTTGATCAATTAACATTACATGTATACCACAAGTTTGTTAAGTTTTTGCAGTGGAAGCGAGGATGAGATAATTTTGTGGGTTCATATCCCATAGGTCCCAAGATCGAACCAATAAAAATATTGAAAATGAAGAGACCCCAAATTTTGTTTTCATCAGAAATTTCTATAAATAGGAGGATGATCTCCTCGCCAAAGTCCAACAACTTATGGTCTTAACCCAAGACCATCCCAAGGTTTTGGCCCAAGGCTTAAGGTATTAGCCTCCAAATTTAAACAAAGTAATCATAATGAAACCATTTAGAACTTATGTATTCATTTACATACTATCCGAATGCATTAGGATAACCATAAATGCATGACTATACATTATTCATGATAATGATAGTCAACAAAAAAGTATAGGCATACAACAAACCATGAATTTCAGTTTACATGACATCATTCCATCAGGGCCATATTAGCGAGCTTCACAACACAATAAATCACTTATATTTATAACGCATAAGGTACTGCATTAATGACAACATGATATAATTCTTCACAGTCCATAAGATGTTTCACATAAGCAATGTACACTTACCGGTTTGTTTAAATATGGATGGAAACTGAAGGAAGGAATTCAACTCTCCACCCAACCATAGGTCAACTACACTCCAATATTTCTTGTAGCTGAGCACCCCCAAGTTAGATCCAAAGTCCAAGGGAATTCTTGTTCAGGTAAATTCACACCCAAAGCTTAGTCACATACCTAAGAGAAGGATTCCACTATTGTCACGGTTTAACAACTTCTTATGAAAATTTGCTTGAAATGCAACAACTAGAATTAATTATTCTCATTGATTATATTTTTTAGTTTATATTGTTACGAAAAAATAACAAATTAATCACATTGTAATTCTATGGGCAGAGGCATGTAAGGCTATGTTGTATGATCAGGAACTACCCAAATTTCTATGGACAAAGGCATGTAACACAACAGTGTACATTCAGAACAAAACTCCTCATAGAGAATTGGGGAAGAAAATGCCAGAGGGAGTCTTCACAGGAAAGAAACATGAAGTAAGTCACTTAAAGATTTTTGGGAGTGCAGCTTACTGGCACATGCCAGATGAAAAATGTAGTAAATTGGATCAAAATGCAGAGAAGGGATTCCTCGTTGGGTATAGCGAGACCTCAAAGGAATACGAGATCTACATTCCTAGAAGTAGGAAGATTTTGTGAGACGAGATGTAAAGTTCATGGAGGATAGAAATTTTAGGAGATCTCGAGAGATGCTTGTAGGTGATAATAATCAATCAACATAAGTTTCATTAGCCCAACAACAAGGAAAACTAGTGGGACAAGTGGTAGGACAGTTAGAGGGATCAAGTATAGTGACTAGTACCAATAATTCCTCAGGGGTAGGAGATCTAGGGAGTTCTTAGCAAACAGAGTAGTAGAAATAGGAGGAGGAAATGATTTAACCTCCCACCACTAGTGGTAGATCCAACAAGGAAGTTCATCATACATTGAGAGATGCAGAGGAGTTTACCGCGGCTTCTAGGATGGACAAGAGACAACGCAGGTAGCCTAACAGATATCAAGCCTTGGTAGCTCAAGTTGAAAAACCCTCCATATTTCAGGAATACGCACAACATCAGGTGTGGGTGGATGCCATGGTAGAAGAGTATAGTTCTATCATGACAAATGATGTTTGGGAGGCAGTTCCAAGGCCAGAAAATAGATGAGTTGTAGGTTCAAGATAGATCTACAATATCAAGTACTCCATAGATGGCAGTGTAGAGAAGTACAAGGCTAGGTTTGTGGCACAGGGGTATGCACATATAGAAGGAATAGACTACAAGGAGACCTTTTCCATAGTTACTAGATATACCTCTATCAGATTTGTTATATCCCTAGCAACTTAGATGGGATGGGAGATTCACCAGATGGATGTTAAGACAACATTCTTGAATGAGGTGATAGAAGGAGAAGCTTATACAGAACATCTTGAAGGCTTCGAAAATCATGAGAAGCGCAATCATGTGTGCAGGTTGAAGAAATCCCTATACGGGTTTAATCAGGCACCTAGGGTGTGGTATGGTCAAATTGACAGTTACTTGTAGTAGTTGGGATTCTTCAAGAGTGATGTAGATCAAAACCTCTATTATTTGATGGTAGAGGATGAGTCACTCATTCTAGTTTTGTACGTGGATGATCTCTTTTTGACAGGATCATTAGGGATCATAAAAGACTGCAAGAGGAACCTTCCAGCAGAATTCAACATGAAGGATATGGGGTTGTTGCACTATTTTATAGGTTTGGAAGTTTGGCAGAAGAATGGGGAGATATTCCTTAGGAAAGGGAGATATGTTACAAATATTATGAAGAGGTCCAGAATGCAGGATTTTTGACCCATGACTACACCCATGATCACCAATTGGATGAAGATAGATGCATCAGGGGATAAGGAAGTTAACCACACCTTGTATAGACAACTCATTGGGTCTCTCATGTATCTGGTCAACATTAGGCCAAAAATTTGTTTCGCTGTTAATACCTTTAGTCAGTTCATGGTTGAGCCGAAAAGGGTACATTGGGAAAAAACAAGAAACATTTTGAGGTATATGAATGACATAGTTGGGTATGCGTTGAAATGTACTCGGGGAGATGATGTCATATTATGTGAATTCATAGATGCATATTGGGTAGGTAGTTCAATGGATAGGAAAAATATCTTTGGGTATTGCTTCAACGTTGGATCAAGGATGGTTTCTTCGTGTAACAGGAAGCATAAGTTAGTAGCACTGAGTTCAGTAGAAGTAGAATATATGGTAGCCATCACAATAATGTGCAAAGCTATTTGGCTTAGAAAGATGTTCATGAGCTTATTCAGGCAGAGGATGGGAGTAACTAGTGTCTACTATGATAATCAGAGTTGCATAAAACTCTTTGAGAATCCATTGTTTCATGATAGGTCAAAGAACATAAATATAAGATGTCATTTTATCAGAGACTGTGTACAATGTAGGGTGGTCTAGCTACAATATGTTCCTGCATGAGATCAAGTAGCAAACATACTCACCAAGGCTGTAGGGAGAGCTAAGTTCATCTAGTTCAGGGAACATATGGGTATGGTAGAGAACCCGTTTCAATAGAAGATACCAGATATCTCAGATGGTTCTTAGTTGTAAATGTTGCAATTGTAGCAACAACAACAAATGGGAGGGAGTTACATTGCAGATGCACTATTGGAAATAGTTCACCAGAAGCATAGATGAAACACATATCAGAGTTGCGCAGTAATTGGTGGGCAGAAGCAGCGTGACATGAGATGATGCAGAGACATGGTGGAGCTATAGGGGTTAGCAATACTAGAACACATTCCTTGCTAAGATGGAGTGCTAGTTTTTATAGCATCAGATGTGTTCTAGCAACAAAATTCTGTGGAGAGGCTAGAATACATGAGATCTTCAAAACCCATAAATTGTTTATGGAAATGCCACCTAGAGAAGACTTAATTAGATTATTAGTGGTTTTTAAATATTTCCTAAATCTAAACTTAGGGAATATTAATAATTAATCAGAATTAATGAATTCATGGTGTAAATGTTCTAGAAACTCACATGGATCGACAAGGAAATAATCTAAGCCATCGATTATGTTTTAATCTTGGTTGTTGGTGGTCCAACAAAAAGATTATAAGAAGAATTCGATGGGTAGATGGAGAATACACTAGTTACTCAGTTGCCTAGGAAGACCGATTTTCTCAATGGTTGTGATTCAGAAAAGGAGATAGAGCTAGAGGGTGAGTAGCATGTGAGAGAGGGTAGTAGAAGGAGTCCGAAAGGCAGATTTCTGAATTCATGAAGAGGTAGCATGAGGGAGAGTGTATTCCACAAGAACATTATGCAGTCACAATGCAAAGATTGACGTAGAGGCACCAATATGTGGGCAGAGGGTCCATCTCTTGGTCAGGAATTTGTTGTGGAGGGTGAGAAATTTCTTATAAAATTTCTCTCATTATTTTTCTCTATCTAGATTGCCAGAATTATTGTACTCAAATTTGCTACTGGAAATTAATAAGAAAACCCCCATCTACTACACTAGTTTTCCTACACTGTTTTTTTCTGGGGATAATTGTCCAAATATAACTGTGTTAATATTTTCTATGTGTGTGCTATAATTTCCCTATTTCCAACATTTTATTTTCCATAGTACTTTATTGCGAAAATTGCAATATGTAAACTTATTAAATATTTGTTGTAGCAAATAAAATATATAATTTATTTGATAGTTAGAAGAATATTTTTCAGTTATTGCAATAGATGAAATTTTCATATTTAATATGCGCATGTGGAGCCAGATGATGTCCAAGAGGGGCTTGTCGAAGTATCTAGCCAGGATTTCCACCTAGGCACTGACACTACTTGCTAGTGAGTTTGACCGCTTGAGATGACGTCTCTTATGCTGCATATCATTAGAGCTAACAAGGTACTAAGAATGATGAGGGTGGTGATCATGATGCTTCTGGTAGTACTACCCCATTGGGTCATGGTCAGGGTGTTGGTGATCCTTCTGGTAGTACACCTGCTCCTTAGTCCCCTGATAATCAGATGCCAGAACTAGATGACGTATCTTATGTTTCTCCTGACAAATCATAACAACCACCTCCTCTTCCACCTCAAATTTTGAGAGACGTTGAGGTAGTATTTGAACATCCATCATCTTCTACTATAGACCAACCACCTCCTCCACCTCACAGCTCGACAAACGTTGAGGTAGTAGTTGAGCATCCATCGTCTTCTGTTGCAGGACAAGCTAACACTACTACATATGTTGTATCAGATATTTGATTGTAGTTATTTGAATTATGTAGTTATTTGACTTGTTGTGTTCATGTTTATGTATTTAATTTATTTGTTGGTGTTGATATGTATATTATTAGGTCATGTTAAATATGCTTATTTAATATGCTTGTAGATAGATGTGTATGTGATAGCAATTGTTTGACATTAGATGTATATTAAGCTGAGGATGTGTGTGGTGAGGATGTTAGATCACAGTGTTTGTGTTTTTTAGATGTGATCATGATGATGATGTCCTGTTATATTAGTAGATTTGTATGCTACCTAATTCCGTTTATATGTGTTAGAGGTGTACATAATTAGATGATGGTAGCGAATTTGAATGTTTATCTTAGATGATGTCTATGTTTGTTAGATGGTTATCATCATGATGTTTATTTTTATGAAATAATATTTATTATACATAATGTATTGGTGAACTTATATAAAACTTTTATAAATGAAATTGCATGCAAAAAGACTTAGTTTTAAAAAATGCAAAGATATTTTTATAAATTACAAAGTTTAGTATGGTTGAAATTATGATTGTAAAATTATGATAAATAATTTTCTATTGCTTAGATAGTTCATTCATATTCATTCCAACTTAATTAGTAAAATATTTCAAGGCTCACAATGAAAAAATAATTAAGGGTAAAATAACTTAGTTAATTCTTAATAAGACGTAAATGTGTAACGCATTCAAATTTTAATATAAAATATTATTAATAAAAATTATTCAAAAATACAATTTAACACAAATCAATATTGTTTATAAAATTCAATCTATGTTAAATTAAAAAAACTAAGCAAATTTGTTAATAATTAATTAGATTAATATACTTAAAAAATTCTATTTTATAAAATTTAATTTATTACTAAAGTTATGAGATTTTCAAGCAATTTGAATTTAATATTTATGACAACTCTTACTAATTTAAATTAGAAATTTCTCTCTCTAAAGATGAAGATCAAGAAATGTAAAAATTAAGGCTTCTGAAGTTACTTGTAGTTGGGGAATTTCTCTATTGGAAGTTTTCCCTTAAAGAGGCAAGTAAACTTTTTTCTAGTAATAAAGATGTAACCTTTTGGTGCTATTTTAGTTCTTTATTTGTTTTTGTACTGGTTTAAATTGAACTCTTTTAAACAATAAATATGGGATGAATAATACAAAAATCATACTATATTATATTTAAACTTTAGACAGATAATATATTTGATTATTTCTTAATGAACAACTGAAGAAATATTATTTTTTCCACATACTTATCATGAGATAGTCACTAAAATTCATGTTTTCACATTTCTCCTAGCTAATATTACATCATGTTCACAATGATAAAGACATTTCCACTTTAAATAATTTACTTATAAATACATAAAAACAGATATTTATTTTACATAATCTAAATAGGAAATAAAATTGCATCACCAAGTCTATTTGAAAGTCAAACAAATGTCTCTTAATGACCATCATATTATTTATCATTTAATTCTTATCCATAAAATATTTATTAATTCAAATTTTATTTATAATTGCCATTGAAAATAAAAGTCAAAATTGTTCCAATATCCATGAAGAAAAAATTAAAACCTCTCATGCATCCATGTAAGCACATTTGTTTCTCTTATGATCCATAATAAGATGTAATCAAAATTTTATACATGTATAAAACCCCTTAAGTTTACATAATGTTGCAAGAACTATAATTTAAATATAGTAAACATGACTTCACCTCTCATGTCAAAAATTTAATCTTACATATTAATACAAAAAAATTTCATTGTTAGAATCCTCATAGATTTATCTCTACATGATTTATATTGATTTTGAACTAAACAAGAAGAAAAAACATGTGAAATGATTAATAAACCAATAAGTATCTAAATCGAGACTAAGTCTTCAATGTTGTTTCTAAATTCACTATTTTCTCATTTTGGTTATATTTTTCTCATTTTCATATTTGAGAAGGATTGTGACCTTGAATCATTATTATCATAGATATTGTACACAATTCAGAGTACTTAGTTTTAAGTGTAAAAATGTTTTCATTGCAAAAAAATGTGTAAAAATGTTTGTGAATCTTACTAATTATATAAAATTCCAACAAGACAAATAAAAAAAAATATAATTAGCGAAATAAAGAAAACAAAAACATACAATAATAATGTAAATGATGGAATAACACAAGTACATATAACTCTCTGTTGCCATCACCCTAATTATCTTCCTTGCTTGGCATGGTAACATTGCTGCTCTCAAAACTATGTTTTGATCTAGGGTTGTGTCTTAATACGAACCACTAATCCCTATCCAATACATCTGGGTAAAAACACACCTGGTTGTAGTGTTTTGGGAAAACATAAGGCTCCCTAGCTTCATGCCACATATTTCTAGAGTTGATATATATGAACCCCTATCACGATCTGCCTTTACATTATTTTGATCAAAGGTGTCCCACCACTTGAACCTAAAAATAACGCATTGGAACGAAGAGAAATCCACTTGAATGATCTCTTGTATCTTTCCAACGTAACCTAATGTCCCCTGCATTAGGTTTTGATCGCGATGGATAGCATGAGTAGATTGAACTAACTTGACTTTCATTTCACATTCTTGTGCCATGCATCCATCATTGACACCCTCTATGTGAAAATGATGTCCATATGCCCACATAGATGGGAGAAAATTAACCTATAAAAAGGTGAAAAAATCACAGTGTCATGTGTCTGATAACTAGAAAATAATTAAAAATATTAAATATATATATATGTTACAATTCAAAGGTGTAGTATGAAGTTAAAAATGAACAAAAATTACTAAGTTACTGCACCTAATCCCTATGTTTAGCATATCCTCTTCAGCACGCAGGTAATGACCATATGCAATGTATTTCTCTCTGACTTGATCAACAACCCAACTGTTAGGGAATGTCATTGGCATATTATATTTTAAATGACCAGGATAAGGCACACTTCCACCATTCAACCATTTGAATCATTTCCTACCACTGTCTCATTTCCTCCTCTTCTATTCATATAATGCAACCCACGGTTGTGTTGCTTACATAATGTATAGAATTAATTTGTTGATGATATCAATTTTTGAATTTGCTCATGCAATCAAACAATTCTATATATAATATATATAATTATATATTATATGATATATATTATAATTATAAACTGCTATATTATATATATTTTTATAGATATTATAATATATATATATATTATATCTATATATATATACTTATATAATATAGATATATAATATATATTTATATATATATATATATATGAGATCAAAACATGCATTAATATGAAGTTCAGTGTGAATAGTTACTGTGTAGAAATTTGACAAATGATAATCTACTTACTCTTTATCATGCACCCCTTTCCATTCATTTCAAGGAACTCCACTCATTTTTTGTGAAATCACTGCACTTGGTGTGTTTTCGATCTACTTGATGTACTCACTAGCATAATATAGAGACTCATACGACATATACCCCTCTACCATATACCCCTCGAGTTTTTCCCTTTTTTAAAAAAAACCTTTCAATTTATTCATGTACCGCTCTAAGAAGAACATCCAAAGACAAGAAACCAACACAACTAATTCAACCTCCTCTACTAGGTGAATTAGAAGATGAACCTGCAAGTCCATAAAACTTGTCAACAGTTCCTTCTAAAAAATACACACAATCTTAGCTATCTCTTGACTCCATCATGGAATGCTAGCCATATGAATTTCCTTTAATGTGATCCAACATACAAATGCAGATAATTTAGATATGGCACGTCATAGATCTTGGGGTAAATCATGGTTCACACACCCATGCATGAGTAGAGGATAATGACACTTCACATTAAATAGTACATTATACAAAAATTAATTATAAAATATCCCAATGCATAATAAATAAATAAATAATAAAATGATGTTTCTCACATACGTACTCTTAAAAGGTTCAAATGGTCATGCAATGTCAACCCCGAAAAATCATCTTCATAGTGAATTAGCATTGTAAAGAAGACACCCTCACACTCATTATAAATTCCTTTGCCAAAGAAATAGCATATTTCTTTAAAATGCATGGGACATCACCTTATTTGAAAGGCCAAGAGGGACCAACCTCTCCTCTAGTTTATTATCTTGGCCAATGTTTCTGTTGGAAATAATACTGAGAGGGGGGGTGAATCAGTATTATCAGGATACTTATTCCTTTTTCAAAACAACTGATATACGCTACTTCAATTTAGTAAACCTGCTGCAATTCGTCTCTATCTTTCTTTAAATTAGAAACTTCTGTTTACAATGTACTGGTGCAGTCCTTTACCAGTACGCAGGCTGCAACCTGCAGAGAGCTACAACTCTCTCTCGTTTTCCAGCTTTCCTGGAAGGGAGCTACAACCCCCTTAGCTTTTTGTACTAGCCAAGATACTAGTACGTAGGTGCTGGCCTACAGAAGGCTACAACCTTCTCTTTCTTCCAGGGACCACTTTTCATCAATTTTCAAACTGGATCCATGAACATCAAACAGTCATCAAGAATCAACCAATCTCCTTTCCACCAACTAGATCTGAAATAAGTAGATACTCTTCTGACAGCTATACACAGAAAACTGTACCAGAAACCATATAGCAGAAACAGAACCCAAAAACCCAGCAGCAATAAGCAGAAACAGCCAGATCACAACTTAAAGCATATACGCAATTTTAACAGTCTGAAACTTGCGTGCATACGCCTCTGCGTATGGAACAACCTGCGTATACGCGCCTTTACTTCACCGAAGCAGCGTGTATACGCGCCTTCGCTTCACTGAACCTGCGTACAGATCTATAAAGAACAATACACTCTTCCAGATATTCAATCACTAAATAACCCAGATTATCAGACTTATAGATCAGACGAGCGCCACATCAAGCAGATCAAAAACATACAGAGATACTATCATTAAGCTTAAAGATTATGACCCATGAAAAGACCTTGTCCTTCCTTTTTTGCTAAAGTCCCTCCTTCCTTCAGATCCAGATCTGCATCACCATCAATATATCAGCTCTAACACTTTTCAGATCCTCAATAATAATCCAGATGGTGATTTGCCACAAGATCTCCTTCCTCTTTTATAGCCCTAGGCCTTCCCCAATACCATGGTCCAAAACCACAACATTCCAATACCATGAACCCAAATACTGTGGATCGGCACAATTGACGAGACGCCATGGTCCAAAACATAGGTTCAAGTTCCAAGATCTAACTGCCATGGACCAAAAGAATGATCACCAAGATATACGCGCTTTTGAAAAGAATAACCCGCGTGTATACGCGACTTTGGCTAGAATAACATGCGTATATGAATTTTTCTACTTTCTGAGTGCCTGAACTGAGATCTGTTACCAGAGAGGGTTGCCATCAAGGACAACACCTGTGCCATAGCTCCAACCTGTGCCATAATGCCAACAATCTCCCCCTTTGGACTTGATGGCAACACCAAGATCCAAGATCATTCTCCCCCTTTGTCATCAAGGGCAAAGGGTTGTGCTCCCCCTGAGTATTTGCTGAAATTTTCTGTGCTGACCATGCTCCCCCTGACGGTAGGCAAGATCTGCAAAAAAAAAATGTTCTTGAAGAAGAATACAAGACCTTCCTATCACCATAAGACTTAGTACATACATCCATCACCCACCCAAGTGGGGATCATCCATCCAACCAAGTGGAATACATCAGGAATTTACATATGATAACCAAAAATTATTACATCTTTATCCCAGGCATAGTGGGGAAATTAATATAGGCCGTTACATGACCTTGACACCATATAAGAAAGAGACGAATTATTGAAAATCATCAACAACTGATAGCAGCAGCAACTGACAGTGAGCATTCAGATCAGCAACCAATATGTCCTTCTGTTTCCCTTCTGCCTTTGTTCTATCTGAAATCAATAACAACGATGGACAAGAACCAAGAGCTTCTAAACAATTGCCAACAATGCATAATTTAGAAGATTATCTGCTCCCCCTGAACCTGTGCCGGATTGTCTCTGTCAGACCCTTATCAAACTATCTTCAACCAGAGCCTGTTCCTTCTGATATTCAAACAGACCTTCATATACACGACTGTCTCTGTACCGACCGACGTATGTACGCGGATATTCTTTATACAACACGCGTACACCCAATTTTCTCTTAAAGATTTAACAGCAAGATGATATATTCAGAACTCCCAGCTTCTGTCTGAGATATTCAAAAGCTTCCCTGGGCAGAGGTTTGGTGAAAATGTCAGCAACTTGTTCCTTAGAAGGAACATACTCCAGTTTGACCTTTTGTTCCAACACTTGTTCCCGCAGAAAGTGATATTTGATCGGTATATGCTTGGTCTTTGAATGCATGACAGGATTTTTTGAAATGCTGATAGCACTTGTATTATCACATAAGATGGGGACAGGTGGTGTACAAGTGATTTGAAAATCCTGCAAAGTCTGCATCATCCAAAGGAGTTGAGTGCAGCAAGATGCAGCTGCCACATATTCTGCTTCAGCTGTAGATAAGGCAATCGAACTCTGTTTCTTGCTGAACCAAGATACTAATCTGGAACCCATAAAGAATGCACCACCACTTGTGCTCTTCCTGTCATCCACGCTTCCGGCCCAATCTCCAGTTGTATAAGCATGAAGTGTGAGATCTGTATCTCTAGGATACCATAAGCCATAATTTTGTGTCCCTTGAAGATATTTGAAAATTCTCTTCACTGCCTGAAGATGCGTTTCCTTTGGATTTGCTTGAAATCTTCCAACTATTCCCACTGCATGCATGATGTCTGGTCAGGTACCTGTCAAATAAAGTAGGCTTCCAATCATAGATCTGTAGGTTGGTTGATGCACTGCTGCTGATTCATCATTTGCACTGAGGCTACATCCTGTGACCATGGGTGTACATACTGGTTTTGCATCTTCCATGCCATAGTTCTTCAAAATCTTCTTGAGATACTTCGTTTGAGACAAGAAGATCCCTCCTTCTTTTTGTTGGATTTGTAATCCAAGAAAGTATGTCAGTTATGCAAGCAAGGACATTTTGAATTCTTTCTGCATCACCAAGGCAAAGCTTTGACTCTTAGCTTCTTCATTGCTGCCAAAGATAATATCATCTACATACACAACAAGTATTAGCAATTTGTCATTTTCAATTTTTATATAAAGATTGCTAAATGCTGATCCTTTTGAAAAACCTTGTTGATGAAGATATTTGTCCAAACGATAGTACCAAGCCCTTGGAGCTTGTTTAAGACCATAGAGAGCCTTTTTCAATCTACATACAAGATTTGGATCATTTCCAAGAATGAAACCATCTGGCTGCTCAATGTATAC
>APFE031028434.1:0-11528 GCA_000404065.3 Pinus taeda | reverse complement strand
ATTTAATTTATTTGTTGGTGTTGATATGTATATTATTAGGTCATGTTAAATATGCTTATTTAATATGCTTGTAGATAGATGTGTATGTGATAGCAATTGTTTGACATTAGATGTATATTAAGCTGAGGATGTGTGTGGTGAGGATGTTAGATCACAGTGTTTGTGTTTTTTAGATGTGATCATGATGATGATGTCCTGTTATATTAGTAGATTTGTATGCTACCTAATTCCGTTTATATGTGTTAGAGGTGTACATAATTAGATGATGGTAGCGAATTTGAATGTTTATCTTAGATGATGTCTATGTTTGTTAGATGGTTATCATCATGATGTTTATTTTTATGAAATAATATTTATTATACATAATGTATTGGTGAACTTATATAAAACTTTTATAAATGAAATTGCATGCAAAAAGACTTAGTTTTAAAAAATGCAAAGATATTTTTATAAATTACAAAGTTTAGTATGGTTGAAATTATGATTGTAAAATTATGATAAATAATTTTCTATTGCTTAGATAGTTCATTCATATTCATTCCAACTTAATTAGTAAAATATTTCAAGGCTCACAATGAAAAAATAATTAAGGGTAAAATAACTTAGTTAATTCTTAATAAGACGTAAATGTGTAACGCATTCAAATTTTAATATAAAATATTATATAAATAATTAAAATTATTCAAAAATACCAATTAACCAAAATCAATATTGGTTTATAAATATTCAATCTCTATTGTTAAATTTAAAAAACTAGTCAAATTTGTTTATAATTAATTCTAGATCTTAATATAACTTAAAAAATTCTATTTTATAAAATTTAATTTATTACTAAAGTTATGAGATTTTCAAGCAATTTGAATTTAATATTTATGACAACTCTTACTAATTTAAATTAGAAATTTCTCTCTCTAAAGATGAAGATCAAGAAATGTAAAAATTAAGGCTTGTGAAGTTGGAATTTCTCTATTGGAAGTTTTCCCTTAAAGAGGCAAGTGAACTTTTTTCTAGTAATAAATATGTAACCTTTTGGTGCTATTTTAGTTCTTTATTTGTTTTTGTACTGGTTTAAATTGAACTCTTTTAAACAATAAATATGGGATGAATAATACAAAAATCATACTATATTATATTTAAACTTTAGACAGATAATATATTTGATTATTTCTTAATGAACAACTGAAGAAATATTATTTTTTCCACATACTTATCATGAGATAGTCACTAAAATTCATGTTTTCACATTTCTCCTAGCTAATATTACATCATGTTCACAATGATAAAGACATTTCCACTTTAAATAATTTACTTATAAATACATAAAAACAGATATTTATTTTACATAATCTAAATAGGAAATAAAATTGCATCACCAAGTCTATTTGAAAGTCAAACAAATGTCTCTTAATGACCATCATATTATTTATCATTTAATTCTTATCCATAAAATATTTATTAATTCAAATTTTATTTATAATTGCCATTGAAAATAAAAGTCAAAATTGTTCCAATATCCATGAAGAAAAAATTAAAACCTCTCATGCATCCATGTAAGCACATTTGTTTCTCTTATGATCCATAATAAGATGTAATCAAAATTTTATACATGTATAAAACCCCTTAAGTTTACATAATGTTGCAAGAACTATAATTTAAATATAGTAAACATGACTTCACCTCTCATGTCAAAAATTTAATCTTACATATTAATACAAAAAAATTTCATTGTTAGAATCCTCATAGATTTATCTCTACATGATTTATATTGATTTTGAACTAAACAAGAAGAAAAAACATGTGAAATGATTAATAAACCAATAAGTATCTAAATCGAGACTAAGTCTTCAATGTTGTTTCTAAATTCACTATTTTCTCATTTTGGTTATATTTTTCTCATTTTCATATTTGAGAAGGATTGTGACCTTGAATCATTATTATCATAGATATTGTACACAATTCAGAGTACTTAGTTTTAAGTGTAAAAATGTTTTCATTGCAAAAAAATGTGTAAAAATGTTTGTGAATCTTACTAATTATATAAAATTCCAACAAGACAAATAAAAAAAAATATAATTAGCGAAATAAAGAAAACAAAAACATACAATAATAATGTAAATGATGGAATAACACAAGTACATATAACTCTCTGTTGCCATCACCCTAATTATCTTCCTTGCTTGGCATGGTAACATTGCTGCTCTCAAAACTATGTTTTGATCTAGGGTTGTGTCTTAATACGAACCACTAATCCCTATCCAATACATCTGGGTAAAAACACACCTGGTTGTAGTGTTTTGGGAAAACATAAGGCTCCCTAGCTTCATGCCACATATTTCTAGAGTTGATATATATGAACCCCTATCACGATCTGCCTTTACATTATTTTGATCAAAGGTGTCCCACCACTTGAACCTAAAAATAACGCATTGGAACGAAGAGAAATCCACTTGAATGATCTCTTGTATCTTTCCAACGTAACCTAATGTCCCCTGCATTAGGTTTTGATCGCGATGGATAGCATGAGTAGATTGAACTAACTTGACTTTCATTTCACATTCTTGTGCCATGCATCCATCATTGACACCCTCTATGTGAAAATGATGTCCATATGCCCACATAGATGGGAGAAAATTAACCTATAAAAAGGTGAAAAAATCACAGTGTCATGTGTCTGATAACTAGAAAATAATTAAAAATATTAAATATATATATATGTTACAATTCAAAGGTGTAGTATGAAGTTAAAAATGAACAAAAATTACTAAGTTACTGCACCTAATCCCTATGTTTAGCATATCCTCTTCAGCACGCAGGTAATGACCATATGCAATGTATTTCTCTCTGACTTGATCAACAACCCAACTGTTAGGGAATGTCATTGGCATATTATATTTTAAATGACCAGGATAAGGCACACTTCCACCATTCAACCATTTGAATCATTTCCTACCACTGTCTCATTTCCTCCTCTTCTATTCATATAATGCAACCCACGGTTGTGTTGCTTACATAATGTATAGAATTAATTTGTTGATGATATCAATTTTTGAATTTGCTCATGAAATCAACTAATATCTATATATATATATATATATTATAATATATATATATATATATATAATTTAATATATATTATTATATATTAATAATATATAATAGATTATATATTTATATATATATAATATATATTATATAATATATATATATAGATATTATTATCTTATACTATAATATATATATAGTATATATCTATGAGATCAAAACATGCATTAATATGAAGTTCAGTGTGAATAGTTACTGTGTAGAAATTTGACAAATGATAATCTACTTACTCTTTATCATGCACCCCTTTCCATTCATTTCAAGGAACTCCACTCATTTTTTGTCTGAAATCACTGCACTTGGTGTGTTTTCGATCTACTTGATGTACTCACTAGCATAATATAGAGACTCATACGATATATACCCCTCTGCCATATACCCCTCGAGTTTTTCCCTTTTTCAAAAAAAACCTTTCAATTTATTCATGTACCGCTCTAAGAAGAACATCCAAAGACAAGAAACCACCCCAACTAATTCAACCTCCTCTACTAGGTGAATTAGAAGATGAACCTGCAAGTCCATAAAACTTGTCAACAGTTCCTTCTAAAAAATACACACAATCTTAGCTATCTCTTGACTCCATCATGGAATGCTAACCATATGAATTTCCTTTAATGTGATCCAACATACAAATGCAGATAATTTAGATATGGCACGTCATAGATCTTGGGGTAAGTCATGGTTCACACACCCATGCATGAGTAGAGGATAATGACACTTCACATTAAATAGTACATTATACAAAAATTAATTATAAAATATCCCAATGCATGATAAATAAATAAATAATAAAATTATGTTTCTCACATACGTACTCTTAAAAGATTCAAATGGTCATGCAATGTCAACCCCGAAAAATCATCTTCATAGTGAATTAGCATTGTAAAGAAGACACCCTCACACTCATTATAAATTCCTTTGCCAAAGAAATAGCATATTTCTTTAAAATACATGGGACGTCACCCTATTTGAAAGGCCAAGAGGGACCAACCTCTCCTCTAGTTTCTTATCTTGGCCAATGTTTCTTTTTAGTGTTTGAAGAAATAATATCTCTCCTAACAACTAATGTGTCACTTTATTTCAATGATATGTGCCTCCATAAAGAAGATGAAACATTTTTAAATATATGCATGAGATCTAGTAACTGGGAAATCTTAATATTCTTCCAATATTGGAGCTTAAGAAAGATAGATTTCCTTTTCATCCAAATGGGAAATTTCTCAACATATGTGTTGAAGAATTCTAGATCATTGAGCATAGGATCCCCATTTGAATATAACATTTATGGAAAATTCTTCTGCTTCTCTCTCTCATATTCTCTATGCCATTCAATTGGTGTCATTATTGTAGGCCTTTGAGTTCCCTCTAGTTTACCATTGAAAGCAGGTGTTTCTCTTCTGTAAGGGTTTCCTTCTAGGAGAAATACCCTTGAGTAGTCATACACTAGCTTTCATAGGTGGTCAGACCACCTAGTCTTCAGAGAAGGTCCAAAAAATTTACATCCATGATACCCTTTTATTACAAGACCTGTGAAATTAGTATATACATGTCGACATGTTAGTTACCATGAATATCAAAACAATTGTAGCAAATTAAATTAATATGCGAAACAATATTGTTACGTATATAAAAAAATCAATAAAAATGTAATTTACCAGAGAAAAATCCTAATCATGGATAATCATGTATGGTGTAAGCACATATGCCATACAATGTAAAACTCCTCTCTATTGCAATGGGTCTTGATACATTGTACACATGTATCCCTTCCCATAATTCCTTCAATTCATCTACCAATGGTTGTAAGTAGACATCCATATTATTCACTTGTCTTTTACCAGGGACTATGAGAGCCAACATAAGATGTTCATTCTTTATCGATAACCATGGGGGGATATTTTTATTGATCACTACTACAGGACAAACAAAATAGTTGGTGTTTTGAAGGGAATATGGGTTAACACCATCTAGGGTTATGACGAGTCATAGAATGCATACTTCATCCTTGAATTTTTTAGGCCATGTATCCTCTATATGCTTCATGGCTATTGAATCTATTGGAATTCGCATAACTCTAGACTCACTTATGTGGGAGGTATGACATCCCTGCAACATATCTAATTCTTTGCAACGAAAGAGTATTTGAACCCTTGGTATTATAGTAATGTGCCTCAACATATTATGAGAAGGATCATGTGATGTACCCATTTTTTGTAAATACGATACCTATCATGCCCACATTTCAGACATATCTGTTTGTCTGCATATTTTCCTTGATGTAGAATACAATGGTTCGTACATGCATGATATGATATGTACTCAACACCCAACATTTTCAACAACTACTTTGTCTCTTCACAACTACCCGACAAGAATTATCACTCAAAAGAACCTTATCTTTGAATAACCTCCATTTGGAGGGGAAGATAATGAATGTACAATATCAATATTTAACGTTCTTAAAATCAACCATTTTTAATGTTGATTGTGTAAGATTTCTCAAAATATAAAGGAATTGATTGATCATGCAGGTTAATTACCTTAATATTGTCGAAAAACATGCATTTTACATGCAAAACTTTGCTTTCAAGTTGTACAACAACATCGTTGTCCCCAGCCAAGTAGACTTTGAATTACTGCTAGGTCCAAAGAGAGAGTGGTGGAAGAATATTTCAGGCTTTCAAATAAGGTATCACTGATATGAGCATCATCCCTTAGTTCCTCTTTCTGGAATGCATCTAACCACATTTCCTCCATGGAAGTCGTATCCCATAAATAGTCATCCATACCAACCTCTATTTTATTACCTCCATTGCCAACTTGTGATAAAAACTACTATTGTTGTAGTCATTCTTAATTGGTGAATCTGGACATAGTGGGAATTGAATAGGTGGTTGATTCAACCATTCTTTGTATGCTTCCTCTCTGAGTCTTTCACTTAATGAAACCTTCTCTCGAGTTGACGTTGTAGTGGGGTGCACTGGAAGATGGTAGGTGGGTCACTCATTGTCACTAGAATCCTAATTTCAAAAAATATTGAACTTCATTAGTACAATATCAATGATATTGGTAAGCACGTCAATGCATTTGGTTTGTTAAAACCACATTATACCAAACAATAATTACCATCGTTGATCCAAGATTGCAGTTGAAATATTCCATGTTCCAATTGGTAGGGTGAAGACTTTGTTCATTTTCATCTACCAACTTCTTGCGATATGATGCTCTAGATAAGAGCTTCCGACATTTTTGAAACAGAGGAATATTTTCAATATCTGAAGTCAATTCCAAATTAGGATCCTGGTAATTTGGTTACATTTTTATTCGAATTGAATTGATTAAAAAAAAAATAAATTAGATAATTGAAATATAAATAAAATCTGAACTTACTGGAGATGGAAAGGGAGAACTCCATGAAGGGCTTTGATCAACAATATGGAACAAGTTGGAATTTGAAGACTTGGCCATTTGATATTATTGAGATTTTGTTCCCGCATTTGAGAAAAATTAGAAATAAAATTGTGTGAATATCTAAAATTAATTTTGAAAACCATATACCCACAATACAAATTTCAATATAGTTTTCAAACCATTTTTCAAGAATAAAGTGACTTTAAGAGGAAAATGTATACTATGAACTATTGTGGATGCATCCTAAAGAATATTTTGATATTAATATGCCATTTTATGTGAGAATAAAATTCCGGATAGCTTTTAAACCCTACCGGTGCATTGATAAAAAAAAATTACACCGATGCATTTAAATCGTACCAACACCGAAGAGCTTTTAAATAATACCCTCATTGATTTCCGACATTCTAAAAAATATAAAATATGTTACCATATCAGTGCTCTTGTACAAAAATGCACTGATGCATTTAAAAAAAAAAAAAAAAATTGGTACATACCTGTTTAAGTCTTGTACAAAAATGCAAGGATGCATTTAAAAAAAAAAATTGGTACGCTCCTGTTTAAGTTATTCACTATTTCATTATTTTTCCCAAAATTTCAAGGGTGTGATTTGCAAGAGAGACATACTAGGAGAAATGTGCAACAACAAAATAATTTGGAGCAACAAAACTATTCAGAAGATCAGAAGTTGAAAGGTATGGTGATTCACTCAAAACCGTGCATAGTAAAAGTTTTAAATGTTATTGTTTATTTCACTAATATTTTTTTCTTACAATTTCTCGTAGGGTTTAATTAAAAGAGAGATAATTTGCAAGAGAGACATACTAGGAACGTTGTGGATCAACAAAATATTTTGGAACCCTAGAAATATCAGAATTTGAATGGTATGGTAGTTCACTGAAAACCATGGATAACAAAACTTTTAAATTTTACTCATAAACTTTTGTAAAATTTATGTTAGATTTATTCACAATTCAGAAAAAATAAAAATAAAAACCTTGTATAATAAAACATTTACTATTGATTTTCCTAGTAAATTTTTTTATGATCTCTATTCCTATTATGGTGATTCACTCAAAACATTGCATAGTAAAAGTTTTAAATGTTATTGTTTATTTTACTAATATTTTTTTTTTTTACAATTTCTTGTAGGGTTTAATTAAAAGAGAGATAATTTGCAAGAGAGACATACTAGGAATGTTGTGGATAAACAAAATATTTTGGAACCCTAGAAATATCAGAATTTGAATGGTATGGTAGTTCACTCAAAACCCTAGATAACAAAACTTTTAAATTTTACTCATAAATTTTTGTAAAATTTATGTTAGATTTGTTCACAATTTAGAAAAATAAAAATAAAAACCCTATATAATAAAACATTTACTATTGATTTTCCTAGTAAATTTTTTTATGATCTCTATTCCTATTTAAATTTAATTAAAAAAATTACTTACCTTTAATCCTTGCTTATTTTTGCTTATGTGATTGAAAAAATTCACCTTAGGGTTTAACTTCCTCTACCACTTCACAATTAGGGTTTTCATTTTAGGCATTTTAGATTTAATGGATTTGTGTACTTACTGTATATAGGGAATTTGACATGTAAAGCAGGGGGTTCATTTATTGAACTAGATCCAAGCTTTGTCAGCCCTGTCAAATTTAAAAAAAAAAACAGATATATGTCCACGATGCACCCTGTGTAATATAGCACACTAGTGCACCCTGTGTAATATAGCATTCCAGTGCACCTTGTGTAATACAACACACATATATATTATAACAATGTATTGGTGCGCCTTTGGAAAATAACACCGTTAATTCATTTGTAATAGCCCCACCCGAAGTTCTCATGAAAATGGAATTGTAAACATTATAAGACAAATTGAAATAAAAAAGGGGGGACTGAGTCATGGGACACAAATTCCATATTTGGGAAGGGATTCACTTGCTTGGGACGTTATGTTTTCTTGTACAACAAAGAAATATGGCAAGGCAGGACAATTATTAAAAGTTGGCTGGTGCATGATTGATGAAGGAGCTATTGAAATTGAATGAGTTGTAATAGGAAGCATGCAGGCCCATGTTGTTGGGAAGTGACCACAAGGAAAATGACAAAATTTTTAAGGAGGGACTGCATGCTGCAAGCCATAAAGGACGCCACAATAATGGTGGCCAAGAAAGAAGCCACAAAAAGGTTAAACAAAAAAAAATACATGGTGGTATCAGAGAGGATAGAGAGACGAATGAAGAGGGGATCGGGGAAAGGTGAGGTTTAGCACGAGCTCTTGACAGGTAGCATCGAAGAGAAGAGAAGGGGATTTGATTTTGATCCCTGGAGGCTATGGGTTCAGTTTCTAGTCTCTAGAGACTTGCAACATCTTGGGTCCCTAGAGGTTGTGGGTTGAGATAGAGGTCTTTGGAGCCTTGTAACAACTTGGGTCCTTGGAGGCTATGGGTTGGGACATAATATTTGGAGCCTTGTAATGGGTTGGGTCCCCTATAAGCTGTGGGTTGAGATAACAGACTCTGGAACCCTTTAATAGCTCGGGTAAAAGGCATCCTAAAGAAAAATGTGAGGAAGATCAGTATGAAGACCAATGGTTGTTTCCTAGTTGGCACAGTGGATTCTAGACTTCCTAGATAAGGGGGTGAATCACTGAGTGAGAACATGGGGGTGAGGTTAGGCACCTATGGACTCCCAATGTCGACCAAGTGAGAAGATTCTAGTTGGTGGGATTGAGGAAGGAAGTCCTCTGGAGTCCCATAATCAATGGAAGATTGGTGTGTTAGACCCTAAAGCAAGCAACCCCCCAGACTTTGGAATCTATCTTGAGGGTGATGGATGAAAGTATGTGTGGCTGCAACTATCTATGGTTAGGTGGAGAGTCCTTATCCAAGACTTAGTTTCCCTGAATTTTACAAGATAAGTAAATGTGTATACTCTTTAATTTTTTATGAATGATGTTATTGTGTTATGGATAATGGTTTGGATTTGCGGATTGCATTGTGTTGATGGAACTGCCATATGTGTTACATTCCTTATGGAATATGTTAACATGATTTGTGTACATATATGTGTATGTGTTGAATATATGCATGAATATGTGAGAAAGATGAAAGTGAAATACGTCTAAAAACTACTAATGACATGCACGAAATAGTTAGCACATAAAAAGAATAATAATATCATGTTAATGAAGACTAGACCATAGTGCAACACAGTGATAGAATCATTCAACACCCCTGTAGTTTTGATGCTCTGGTATGGCCTTGCACAACCCTTTCCCATATAGACTTGATCATTTATTAAAAAACAATATTTTGAATTCCATATGTGACTCTGCCATTTAAAAAGCACGTACACATGTAGGTACCATAATACAAAACCCATTTATATTATTTAAAATATGAAAAAATAAAATAATATCCTATTTTTTAGGGTGGGGTTTATGGGTTTCATTGAAAGCCCACCTATAGGAGTTCATGGCCTAACTGAATCAACTGATTTCTGGTGGTATTTATATACCTCATGGGAATTCCTAATGAGATCAAGGAGATAGGATATCGATATTATAGTCCTTTTGGTCCCCCGATCAAGTATGATTTTCCCAATGCCTCCTACACTCCTAATCATAGGAAACCCTTGTTTCCTTGCATAGATGCTCATCCTTCATTACATGGCATCCTTTTGCACATGCTTGAGAGGTGAACTTTGAGGCTTGGGTTGGACGGATCTTAAGGAAGGTTTTGTTGGTTCCATGGTCAAATCATATTGTATTTCCCCACTACTCTTTGTTGATATCAATAAAGAAGCTTTGTCTAGTTTCTGATATGTTCTGCTCTCATGATTTTATGATTCATGTGTAATATGTCATGATTTATATGTTTATTCTTAATGATCTAACATTTTTATTATGCATGCACTTTGAACTAATTTCTATGTATATGCTTCTCTGAACTATGTTGCAGGTCTGCTTGCTTGGGAGGAAGTAGAGGGATTGGACCCTATGGGATTGACATCGAAAGTAGGACCTACGGGTACTTGTCTCAAACCCAAATTTGGTAGTTTATATAGTTTTCTTGATTGAGGATATATATGCTTCTTGTTGATTGTTTACCTTCGATATGTTGAGGTTGTCAACCCTTACCTTAGGGAAGTTTTTCCCGCCAACAAAATTGGTGACTCCACTAGGGAATATAGTCACGTATTTCCTAGAAGGGTTGTTTTTCCCTTGATTTGGGTTTTTCTTTCTTGTTTCTTGATTTTCCAGTATTGTTGACTCATTTGTAGTGTGGGAAATCAGTCTAATCTTCTGGATCAGGCATATTTTTTTTCCTGCTTTTCTATTTATATGCTCTTTTTTTCACATAAAAGTGTACAAACACAGTTTCTGCCAAAGAAACCACCAAATACATTATTTTCTTCCTAAACAATCATGTGTATGCATGGTTCTATTATTACACAGTTGCCTATATTTTGAAAAAAAATGAGTTTTTCAAGTTTTTCCTTTAGTCAGGGATGTAGCTTGGTTTTTTCTGCTTTCTTGAAATCATCTACAGTCTCGAATGGTATTTTTCCTTGCTGGTGTCAGTTTCTTTATCTACTTTTGCAAAAATATTTTTTCAACCTAGGTTTTGCATTTTTTTGAAGTTGTTTTCATTTGAAGTTTGGTTTTCAGACCATATTCATGAAGTTTCTAACTGTTTATGCTTTTGGGACAGTGAGTCGGTTCTCAAATTTCTTATAATCCAATATTTTCATTACTTCACTTTCCATTCTTGAAGTTGACTCATTTGGTTTCTTTTTTATTAATTGAGAAGGGTCTTTGAAATTTGGTTCAGCGAAGGATTTTGGTTCTTTGAAATCTTTCTATCTTTCTGAATATTTTATGTATCTTTCAGGTCAAGTTGTTCAAGTTTTTTGGTCTCTTATTCACTTTAGTTTGATAATGTTGGTGATTGTTTATGGCTTGTGAAGTTTAGAGTATTTTCTCTTGATTTTGATCTTGAATTGA
>APFE031028433.1:0-28724 GCA_000404065.3 Pinus taeda | reverse complement strand
TTTTTTTAATAAAATAATATATAACGTGTCCTGTTCCGGGGGGTCAGCGTGTCCGAATCCGACACCACGAATCTCGAATCCTACGTGTCCCGAATCCCCGTGTCAGGTGACTTAGCTCACAGCTGATTAAGATCCAAGCATGGATTTAGTAATTTTGTATTTGAATGATCCAGGGAGGCATTTATGGAGGAGGCATGCATATATATGGCTTTCTGTTGTGCTCCTGTCCCATACCGCGCTGCTATTGAGCGCTTGGCCTTCCCCCTTTGAAGCCCAATACAAGGAGTATTACAGTCCGGCAATGGAAAACTTGGGAGACCAGTTACATGAGGATGAGCAGGTTAAAACCAATAGGCTGTTGGCAAGGTTGCTAGAATCGGTTCAATGGTTGCTAACTACCCTTCAACAGAACACTATGGAGGAGCATGAGCGAAAATCTTATCAACTGCTTAAGAACACCAAGTATGAATTATTACAGGGAAAGTTGGAGCAATTTAAGGCTGAAATCCGGGTTGAGATGACAGCCTTGGATATCAGGGTGGCAAAGCTTGAAGAAAATGGCAGCAGTGGAGCTTTGTTCAGCGTGGACGCGGTTGGAACTGTTGAAATATGTAACTAGGTTCGGTCTTCATAATGACATATGTAATCATGATTTTATGTATTTAATGTAGAGAGAAAAATAAACTTATTATTGTCATTCTTGAGGCATGGGTTTCATGCTCAAGGTTATTCGATTTATAGGTCAAGCACCCATTGAGTGCTTCTAGAGCTTGTCTTTGAGTCAGCAAGTCATAAAAGTCATTATAATATGTTGAAGACCCATTTGGGCATCATATATTATGTAACAAAAAATTATTTGAGTCATAAAAGACCCTCCAAGAGCTTGTTATCATGCAAAGAACAAGTCGGCCTACAAGCAGCATCAAGTCGGCCTCATGGACAGCTATTCGACCTCCAAGGAAGACTATGTATAAGGATGCATCGACCTCATTTAAAAGGCATCAATCCAGCTCACAAGAGGTTCAATCTAAAAGGAAGAAAAAGACCTAGAAGGAGCAAAGAAGAGGAGAATCCAAGGAGGAGAAAAATCGAAGCTAAGAAGAATGTTTTAGGGCCAATATCTCTCACACATGTGAACTGCAGCTAGGGTTTCCAAAGTGAAAATTGTAGACCTTAAAAGAAGCCAAAATCTAGCATCAAAAGATCACTCTTGCAACGCAAACTCATGAGAAGAAAAGTCCAAGCAAAGCGAAGGAGAGAAGCCTCTTAATTGTGCCCTAAACCTCTCACACGTGCAAAGTAGCAATCATTGCAGGAGGCCGAAAAATGCAGGCCGAAATTACAGTCAAATTTGCTGGTCCAAAATCTTGGTCAAAAGAAAAGTGGAAGCTGCTATAAGGCAAAGTTTGACTTGGGTTGACTTTGTGAGAAAGAAGTACTTCAAGGAGAAGTTTGACTTGGTCTTGGAGGGATCTTGGTCAAGGGTCATAGGTCTTGGAATTCGTCATTTGACATTCTATAAGAAGAGAAGATTTCTTGTGGGTTTTCCTCTCAAGAGGAGAGGTTTTGGCCCTAGCTAATAACCTTTATCTTGTGTCCTCTTGTCTCATTGTTCTTTATTATTTGGTAGTTGTTTGATGATAAGAACACTAATTATAATCAAGTGAAAGAAGAAGCCAATCAAGTTAAGTAAAAATACATCACAAGCAATTATCAAACTAAGAGAAATCACCTAATCTAGCTGCCCCTAGGTTTCTCAACATGGTTGCAAAGCTAAGGTGACAAGTCAAGAAGAGGCAACTTGAAGATCACATCATTGAAGAAAGATGCATAAAGGCCGAGCACAAGGAAATCATTGAAAAAGACTAAGGAGCATCAAGGAGGAGTACACATCATCACAAGGAGAAGAAGACCTCAAGGACCCTAACTCCACTCAAAGAAAGAAGGACTACACATTTGAAGCATCTTGAAGTCTCCATATTCTACACTTCCACATCCCAAGGAAGCAAAAAGAGGCATTGCCATTATCATCAAAGAAATCAAGATGATCTCCTTATCTTTGAAGAGAGGATCACATTTCAAGCATATTTGAAGAAAGACATCTCTAGAAGAAGAAGTATTGTCATCTTCAAGGAAGCAAACATCATCAATCATCATCAAGAAAGACATCAAGTTGAAGATATCATCATCAAAGAAACATCTTCACTTGACAAGTAAGTATCTTTATATCTATGTATGAATCTACTATCAAAATGACTTCATTCTACAAGGAAAGCAATAAATTGGTTGGATCATCAAATTTCCTTGCATGGAAGAAGAGGATAGATTTAATCCTCATAGAGAATGAAGTTATTGGACATGTTAAGGGTTCAATCTCCAAACCATCACAAGAGGAAGCTCAAGCACTATTGAAGTATATGAAAGGGGAAATAAAGGCTCAAAGAATCCTTATAGAATCAATCAAGGATCCCATCATCCCTTATGTAGCAAATTTGGAGAAATCAAAAGAAATCTATGATAAGCTAGTAGAATTGTTCTCCATAAGCACTACTGGAGAAGTTATATCTTTGAGAACTGAGCTATATAAGATGAAGGAATCAAAGGAAGAAGGGATAGCCTCATATCTTATGAGGGTGTCACAAATAAGAGACCAACTACAACATTTGCGGAAAATAATGCCCAACAAAAAGAAGACCACACTGGAGCTCAGTGTGCTACCTGATGAATGGGGTAACTTTGTATCAAGTATTTATGGAAAGAAGGAACCTACTCCATTTAGTAAACTTTGGTCATTATGTAAGATTGAAAAAACTTGGTTGAAGGCAAGGAGCGATGTTGGATCAAACAAACAAGTTCAAGCATATGCTGTCATGGCCAAGAGAGAAGGAAAGTTTGGTCCTCAAAATAGGAAAAAGATCGATATGTCAAAAATACAATGTTATGAATCTAACAAATATGTGCACTTTAAACAAAATTGTCCTAAACTTGAGAAAGACAACAAGAAGAGAAAAGAAACAAGTGAGGTTTGTGTCACCGAAGAAGTGGAAGAACCTAAAAAGAAGAAATCAAAGAAGGAGGAAGTGAAAGATCTCTACTATGACTGAGATAATCTCCTTCACTTAGTTCTTTTCAGTTTTGTAGAAGATAGCAATCATGATAGGAAGAATCTCCAGCATTAAGATGCATTAAGAATTGAAATAGAGATGACACTATCATAGAAGCTTGAAAGGATAGCTGAAGTAGAAGTCTACATGGTTTTAGCAGTCAGCATGATAGAAAGAAAGTAGTTCATGGAATCAAGTTCCCAAAGACGAACCTCATGTTGAATGTTATCCTTTAAAGTCCCTATGAAGACATTAATCCTTTGCTTCTCTGGAATATCATTTACCCTTATATTCAATTTTTGAAAGTCCTCAATGTGCTCTGCCATTGAACCCTTTTGTTAGAGATTTATCAATTGGCTAAAGAAGGTGTTTCTCTTTGTATACTCATAATGTGTTATCATTTCCTACGTGAAAATTGACCACGTGACAAGTAGTTTACAAGAACAAAGCCCTTCATACCATAAAAATTGATTTGGTTCTAAATATAAAGATGCAATGCGTACCTTTTGTAACAGTTGCACCTCATGTAGATCAAAATATTGCTCCATCTGTAGTATCCAATTTACTGGATCCTTGCCATCAAACTTCCTCATATCGCCTTTTCTTGTTTTTAGGAGCTCGATCTTGAAACAACTGTAACTTTGTAATTTCAGATCTCCCAGTTCTAAAATTACGACTTGCAGTAGCCCTCTGCGTCCTCTTTCCAATGCCACCAGTATGATCGAAATTGGATTCTCTAAAAAAGATTTATGCACAATCTCCCAAGATGACCTGATTATATACCTTTTCAGAAGAGCAAACTTGTACAAAGTGCCATGTGTCACTGTTTCGACCTTCAGACCTTAAACTTATACACAAAAATCTACATGTCGTCCACTTTCTGTAACTTCTTACGAAACTTCAATCTGATGCTAAGAAGGAAAGTTATGACAATTTTCCCAAGATCACTTGTTTGGGATGTAATTAGGGATCCTGCAAAAACCCTAAATGTCTTGCACTGTTTCTCTGAAAATATAGCAAAACAAGATCTGAAATTCGGGCTCGAGCTTCACCAAGTTTTCAGTTCAAACGGGTTTTAAGTTTAGAGTCTGAAGCTTCGTAGAAAAACAATTATAGTGCAATTTCAAAGTCTGAAACTTCATAGAAAAACAATTATAGCGAAAATTCCACGATGACCTGTTTGAGATGGAATTCTGGAGCTTGAAAAAAACCCTAACTTCCTCAGATCAGATCTCCGAAAATATAGAGAGACAAGATCTGAATTTCGGACTCGAGGTTCAGCTAGATTTCGTCTCAAATGGGTTTTTTTAGCTTCTAAAATGTCGCAAAAAATAAGTTACAGCGAAAATTCAACAAGACCTATTTGGAGCAGCGAAACCCTAGAATGCAAAGCTCTAAAACCAAATGTTATGAAACCAGCTCACAAAAAGATAGAAAAGATAGATAAACGCCTTCAAAATAAGCCTCTTCGAAGGGGCAACCTCCTTTCCATTACACAAATGAACAATTCTTCGTTGATACAAATGACAAGACCTCCTTTCTATATACAAGAGTCTAAGGGGTCATAATATAATCATAGCCAACATAAAAATAATAATGTAAGGGCACAATAATAACAATAGTGGGCTTCTATGGGCACAATAATAACAATACGGGGACTACATGGGCACAACAATGTAATAAGGGGGTTGCACTAATAATAATAAGGGGTTACACTAGTAGTATAGGGACCTAACGCACACCTGTAGCATTAGACTTTGGACAAGTCCCTTCTATTGTTGTTGGATGTTGGGGCTAACTTCTTTGGCTTCCATTCAGATGGTCTTCCTTTCCCTTTTCCTTTCTTCACGTTGCCTGCAAAGGTTGTACATTCTCCTTCTTGTCTTTGAATTCTTCCTCTGGAAATGAGCCAGGATTCTTCTTGAGTGCAATTGCCCAAAAGCTCATCAAAAGAAGGACGTTATTTCCTGCAATTAATGCGTGTAATGAATGTCTCCCAAGACATAGGGAGCCCACCAAGAGTCATCTGCACAAGCTCTCTATCAGGTATGACTTCTCCAATGGAAAGAAGTTCATCTCTTATTTGAGAGATCCTCATGAAGTAAGTTGTTATAGATTCAGGCTTAGACATTTTGATGTCACAAAATTGACTCTTCAAAGAGATGACTTGGCTGAGATTGTTGACCTCATACATCCTAATCAACTTGTCATACATCTCCTTTGACTTCTTCATCTTGGACACATAAGTGATGAGATGATCCCGAAGAGAATCAATGATGATCTTCTTGGCCTTCATCTCACCCTTCTTGTACTTGGATTCAACACTAGCATTGGCATTCTCAAGGGGTTCAATTACTCCATCACATCATTCTCTTCAAGGGTAAGATCTAATCTAGCCCTCCATGCTGCAAAATTGGAGGCATCATTCAGCGTCGCTTCAATCTTGAAGTAGGAGGTGGTCAACTTGCCCAAGAAAGTTGATCACCAATCAGCAAGAAGAGTGTCTCAAAGGGGTGTTCTCTAGTCTCCAAAGGCCAATCTTCACCTTAGCTTCGATACCATGTTAATTTTTTCAAGGTGTTATATGTTGATATAATCACTTAAGCAATTTCATCCAATTTCATTCACCCCAGTAACAATTAAGCAATTATAGATAGAAAGGTAAACAATAAATGCACAATAGAAGATAACCAAGCACAGTGAGACACTGAGATTTTGGCCAAAGACCATGGAAAAACCCCACAAGGGGGAAACCCAAAATCAATTCTACTTCCTCTTCTATTAGTCAATCAATGTTTAGCATGAGATGCATCAGTCCAATAGTACATCCATAAACCAGTCGATTGGACACCTAATCCACTAAGGGTTTTCAGTGTGCAATATGAAGAGTTCAAGAGACCACTTGATATATGAAAACCTATGTTGCCAGGAAACGTGGGTTCGGGTAAAGGTGCGTCACTTTTTTAAACAAGGTATGTGGGTTCGTCGAGGGCATACTATAGTTTATATATATTATATATTTTATAAATTACAATATATATGAATTTTGAAATCTTCCAACTTACAACAAGAAAAATAAATCAACTTAAGACTTAAAGATGAACATTATTCACTTTGAAATTTCAAATTTGATATCAACCGGAAATTGCAACTTACATATTGAAATGAAGACAATAACTCCCTTCAAGAAGAATCCCAAAGTAGATTATAAAATTAATATATTTGTTTAAAGAACTTTAAACCATAAAAACACATTCCTCACATATGGATACTACTGGATAAATAAAGAACTTAGTATCGAAGTGTTTTGTGTGATGAAACATTTATATTATATGGGTATTGACATTGTGGAGAAATTTATCAGAGCGGTGGAAATGCAAGGAAATTAGTGAACGCTTAAGATAACAAAACATATTTTTTTAAGTGCACATATCCTTCATAGGACTTGTACTTAATGGTATTTCTACATTATTTCAAATGCATATCTCCTTAATATCACTCGTACTTAATGGTATTTACTATTTCTATAAAAGGATGTCGTGTTCCAGTTAGAGGCATGCATTACTAATTAGTGATTATATCATTAAGAAATAAAATCCATGAACTAATTCATGGCAAAAAAAATTAAAAAACGTGTACTTTTGAAATGGTGGGACTTTCAGACCTCGGAACTTTAGATTTGAAATGTTCTACTAAGATAGGAATTTTGACAAAAATCATGGCAAAGAAATTTAAAAGCCTGTACTTCTTTCGAAATGATGCAACTTTAAAACCTCAAAACGTTAAATTTGAAATGTTTTACTAAGATAGGAATTTTTTTTCTTGCTCAACGCCACATAAGAACCCGTCACGCACCCTTTTTCAAGGTTCGACAAGCTCGTTTAAGCAAACGAACCCAAGACACAATTATTGAGTATCGAGTTCTTATGGGAAGAACCCGGTTCATATGGGTTCATCTGGGAAGTACCCGCTCCAACACCTAGTTTGTGGGGATGAGAACTCAGGACGGGTTCGCAAACCCGTGCTTCATAGATGAAAACCAAGGGTCAGGACGGGTTCGCGAACCCGTGCTTCATAGATGAAAACCAAGGGTCATAAGATATTGTATAAATGTCTATCATTGTGAATAAATGAAACACACGTTTATCTTTCATATCTTGTCTATTATTTTGTGTTGTTTAACATGGTATCAGAGCAGGCGAATTCCTGCCCTGCTCAAGTTTAAGCCACTGGTTTGTGGTCTTCTCTGCATGTCAATTTTGCCTATCAAAGCTACACCTAAGCACTTTTCCCTTTCTCCACACCTTTCCTCTATCCAGCATCTCTATAAAAAAACTATGCATCAGTCAGACCTGCATCTCTATCAATTTGTGCACCACTCCCTATGCGTCTACCAGAATGTGAGTGACCTAATGCTCCACTAATTCAGCCTCTGTCAGAAATCCGATTGTTTCCTCTCTATGTGACTAAGATAGGGATAGTTGAATCAATTTTGATTATGGTTCTCTGCAGTTGCAAGAAATAATCCCATTTTCTTTTCAAAAATATTCACATCTGCGGATCTTAATCTGGACTTGGCATTCTTTTCTTCATATCTCTTTCATGGAGCAGGAGTATCAGGACCGCCTTTAAAAGAGCTTAACAGTTGAAATGGAGGTGTGCATGGTTCAATATCCAATTCCAAGTCGCCATCCAATCCAATGAGCTCAGATTGAGGCGTAGTTGGCTGCTCTTCATCGGCCAGACATGGGGTGGCATTCATTATAATTGCTTAGAAATACTTTTGGGACCGATATCATCAGTTTAGCATCATTATAATTGCTACTCATCTCACTGTCACTAATGATCGCTTCTTTGAAAGTTGGGAATTCCAATTTGTTTATTGTCAAAAAATTGTGCGAACGTCTGCCAGTAAGGGCTAAGGACATTCAAAGACTCGATGAATCATAGTGTGCATTGGTGAAGAAGATGATTCCTAAGCACCTATATATTGTGAGAAGGTAGTTGTCGAGTTGAGGAATAGAAGCCCTGGTGAAAAAAAATTATTGTTGAATTTGTCGTAGGGGAAAATAGTATTAAAAAAATAGATGTCGAGAGAAGATTAGCGTGTTATTGGTGCGTAGAGGAACACTCTACTTGCATCTTCGACGAAAATAAAGGGGAAGTGACAGTCGATGAAATTGCCTGGAACTCATCCTTATTGTAGTTCTTCTTGCTCAACGTTAGAACTCTCCTTTTCGATGAACTAGAACTTTGTACAGTAACGGGATCAAGGTCACTCCACTAGATCGAACTACAGGCACCAGACTTCTTTGAGATGGCAACATAAGCAGACAGCGGGGGACGTACTACGGGACCAGACTCACTAATCCCTTTCCCTTTATCATCAATTTTCTTTGGCATGAAAAAAAAGATTTCCGCAAACTAGAAAACAAAATAATCAAAGAGGGAAATCTCTTTCGTGAATCATAACAAAAGTAATAGTTTGCAAGCAACAAATTTGGGTGCTACCTGGAGAGCCATCACTTCTGCAACCTTCTTTTCACAATTGAATTGAGGTATTGAATCAACTTTACTTTCAAAGATAATTATTTGAACACGTAACTTGGACTTGTGCTCGAAACATGCAGATTTAGAAAAATGTTTGCATTACCTTCGAATACGGGATCTTGTGTTGACTATTCTGCTGCTGAAAAACGTTCTATCCATTCATTTCTCATTGTAATATATATATATATATATAAGATGATGATTGGGCACATTTAATTTTGAAGGATATTACATTGCTAGATATCTACTTTTACGAGTACATTTATGGTCATTTGCTGACTTGAGTTGTTTGAATAATGGCGAAAGTTCATGGATTATTAGAGTTCTTAAGCACTCTAATCCTATCTACTGCTGACAACGTTAGAACTCTCCTTATTGTAGTTCTTCTTGCTCAACATTAGAACTCTCCTTTTCGATGAACTAGAACTTTGTACAGTAACGGGATCAAGGTCACTCCACTAGATCGAACTACAGGCACCAGACTTCTTTGAGATGGCAACATAAGCAGACAGCGGGGGACGTACTACGGGACCAGACTCACTAATCCCTTTCCCTTTATCATCAATTTTCTTTGGCATGAAAAAAAAGATTTCCGCAAACTAGAAAACAAAATAATCAAAGAGGGAAATCTCTTTCGTGAATCATAACAAAAGTAATAGTTTGCAAGCAACAAATTTGGGTGCTACCTGGAGAGCCATCACTTCTGCAACCTTCTTTTCACAATTGAATTGAGGTATTGAATCAACTTTACTTTCAAAGATAATTATTTGAACACGTAACTTGGACTTGTGCTTGAAACATGCAGATTTAGAAAAATGTTTGCATTACCTTCGAATACGGGATCTTGTGTTGACTATTCTGCTGCTGAAAAACGTTCTATCCATTCATTTCTCATTGTAATATATATATATATATAAGATGATGATTGGGCACATTTAATTTTGAAGGATATTACATTGCTAGATATCTACTTTTACGAGTACATTTATGGTCATTTGCTGACTTGAGTTGTTTGAATAATGGCGAAAGTTCATGGATTATTAGAGTTCTTAAGCACTCTAATCCTATCTACTGCTGACAACACAATCAAAATCAGCAAAACCACTCTTGTTGACATTCAAACATGTTTATAAATGCACAAGAGAAGATTGAATTTTTGTAGTTTGAATCTCAACTACAATAAGAGGAGCTACAAAAATATAGTCATCATTTTGATCTTGTTTTTGTTCAGATAATCGCCTTTTTTAGTCTAAAGTTGGCTCCCATCAGCAGTCAAAGATTGACCAAATCAATGACATGAGGTTGACTCCCATCATGTGCCCATTTCAGGAGCAGTTTTGAATAAAGATGCAGAAACTCACCCTACACTTCCCAAGCCCATCATCAAACCTTGGGAAGAGCTTGTCAGCAACAAGCACAGAACTGGTCTTGGATATGACAAAGATGTGTCCTTCCATATTCTATACTATTCCAAGCCAATCCAATTTCAGAGTGTTGGATTTCTTCAAGATGGTTCATATTCAAGTGTTCTAGATCCTGCTCCTTTTCCACAACAACAAATTGTCAAATGCCAACAATGTGACAGAGTTGCCCATGTTAAAGATCATTGTTTTGATCTTAACCCATGTGAGCATTATCATAAGCACACTCATCATTCAAACAAATGCTTCATAAAGAAGCCTCCTGCCAGAAAAAAGATTCACCTTGGATGGATCACTTCTTAGCAATGGATCGCTTCTCCCTTTTTAGAACACTTCTTCTAGCAAAAGACTTCAGCTTCTAACCAGATTTGGAAGAGTTCCAGGAACTGCATCAAGCGTTCCAGGTTGAGACCTCAATGGTCCCCTTTTTCAAAGCATTAGGGAGCACTTCCTCTAGCAGAAGACTTCAGCTTCTAGCCAAATTTGGAAGAGTTTCAAGAACTGCGCTAAGCATTCCAATGTTGGCTGTCATCCTTAAACCACCATCGATTGAGACCTCGAGTTCTCCCACCTTATACCATCATCTCAGAGAGCACATTCAGCCTATTGTTGTCATGCATTGTTGTATTTTTATATTATAGCTCTCTTCTTGGACTCGTATATGCCCCTCTGGATTAACGGGGGAAATGTTGGACACCTAATCGGCTAAGGGTTTTAGGTGTGGAATATGAAGAGTCATTGGATGCAAGAGACCACTTAGTATAGGAAAGCCAAGGGTCATAAGATATTCTATGAATGTATATCATTGTGAATAAATGAAGCACCCGCTTTTTTTTCAAGGAAATGAAGAACACACTTATCTTTCATACCTTGTCTATTATTTTGTGTTTTTTAACACAATCAAAGTCCACTTTGGACTATCTAAGATAACCAGGTCAAATCCAATTAAAATAGAGAGATAAAGTCAATGTCGGTCAAACTTATCAATTTGTAAAAAAGTGTTGAAATTCTGCCTATGGAAGCTTGATCAACCACAGGCAATACAACCCTGCAACTCTCGATCAACGACCTCAGTCAAGCCTGCAGTCAAAGCTCTCAAATCCATGGTCAACACAAACTATTCTTAGTCAAAGGCAGACCTTCTTTCCTTGGTCAAACAAAGACAAAATCCTTCCTACAATTCTCGGTCAAAGGAGCTAGAATGACCTGCAGTCGAAGCCCGGTCAAAGTGCTTAGAACAGTGTGGTCAACAAAGGCAAAGTCCCCTGAAAAGCTTGGCCTCCAAGACAGTCCAAAAGTCCGATCAAACCAGAAGAAAATAGCACAAGTCAAAGAAAGATTCAATGTCGGTCAACACACACAGAAACATATCAGAAAAATCAACTTTGGTCAAACAGAAAACGTCCTCCTACTCCTTCGCACGTGTGAACTTGTTCTGAATTTTTAAGAGTAGATTGTGTGTTAATGTGACGTGTCAAATGAGGAGTCAACATGGGTCTATTTATAGTTAACTTTGGAGGAGGAATTTCCCCTGTGGGGCCGACTTGTCAAACTTAGGGTTGACTTGGTCAAATGTGCAAATATGACTTTTCTCCAAGGTTTGCAAATGATTTTGATGGTGAAATTCGAACCATAGCTGCCAATTTTCAACAAAAGCCACTAGTCTAGGTGGTTAGATCAAATTAAATCTCTCTTTCTTCCTTTAATTTCTTGGTAACCATGTTTAGGGTTAGCCTAAAATCTACATCTTATAGCAATTTTATGTCCATATGTTATTTCCCTAGTAAAGGGATTGCATTTAATAAACTTTTCTTGAGTTGTTATATGCCATTGTGTGCCCTAAATCAACATATCCAACAAACCTTAACTTATAGCAGCACTTTCCTAAATTGTAAAGGTCTTAAGTGCAGTGCGTTTGAACTTTAGGCAACTCTTATATTAGCTTTTCTAGGCTTTGCCAATACCTTTCCTCCTACCATTAGGCCTTGCCTCACCATTGATCCCTATTTAATTAAATACCTTTCTAGTGATTTTTATAGGCAAGCCTCCATAGTTCGATTAATTTCACCACTAAACAGTTAGAGAGAAGCCATTAAGGTGATACTGGTGGGTGATCTCTTATGGCCATAAGATATAGGTTACTTAATGGGGTTTTGCACTAGGCCTGCTAGATTTTGCAGTAAGAATGGTAATGGAAGCATATGGGGGTGGCATCTCAACACACTCATCATCATCCATAAGAGCATTCTCCAATTGCTCTAAAACCAATACTTCATTCTCCAAATTATGCACCTCTAGATTGTTGTCCCAAAGTCTTCTAATTTGTATTCATCTTTGCTTCATCACCATAATGGAACAACAATCTCAAGCTTCAATGAACATAATCCAATCTCTCTAACCAATTTACATTCAACCTATTTCTTTTTTATGCAATGGATGAAACTATAGGTGCTCCAACACCTTTCTGCAAAAGAAGTGTTCACCACCGATGAAAGCAACCATGTTGCCAAACATTGCAACTATTGGATAGAATTTCCATGCATGCACCACCACTCAAGAGAAGTCTGATTCCCTCAATCCTAATTGCATGGTTGGTCCTAAAGGCATCATTGTTAACGATGCAGTGGCTAATTTGTCTCTACATGGTGGCACACTTCTCTTTAGGGACTAATTTGTCTAATGCTTTCATATAACTAGCTTGAACCTTTAGATATTGGTGTGGTTTTTTCTTGGACCCGCTAATTGGTTCTAGTGATGAAAGTCGTCATACATAATAATATTTAGGTGTAAGAAAATATGCTAGCACATAGTGGAATTTTAGCATTTCCCGCCATGTTTCCACCTCTACATGAATATGATTATATACTAGTTGACATCTCTAGGTTGAATGATGTCATTAATATGCCCAACATGTTATCCATCTACTTCTACACCTCCTTAATGATTGGTCGATCTAGATCTACAAACGTAATCATGTAATAAATTGGCTTGGTGAATTGCAAAACATATTGCACCTTCGACCAAAAACTACTGTCAAGAATAACCTTCTTCACTGCATTAGCATCATCTCTATCAGTGCTTAGTTCATCCCATGCATCACTCATCACCATAGCACCCAAAGCTTGTCTCACCTTAATCGATGCACCTAAAGGCGAGAAAATAGCTACCAAATCCAAATTCTGCAATTTTAAGAAGTTGCAACCTAGAGTGATTGCCAAAAAATAATTGATCTTTGTATGCCCAATCACATTTAATGAGTTGCTTCACTCTCTTGTACAAGTCATTAATCCTTCTACATCAGTGTTGTTGCTGGTCCTTTCTCCCAACACTGCATCCGCACCGCACCTCCTCTCATCATGTTGCATCGCGCTACCCACTGCTTCACTGCAACTCAGTTACTGAGAAGTAAGTAACTAATCTCCCAATTTGACCTCTGTGTTGGGCTACAGAGCCTCCTGATGTTGAAGCTCCCTTTGTCGCTGATAAGTGCTCCCTCTCTAACCTCTGCGTTGCTGCAACAACTCCCTGCATCTCGCACCGTTGCACACCTCTCTGTGCCATCCTGCACTGGTGCAACACTCCTGTGCCTCTCGCACTGCTTCAGCCTACTAGCCTCGCACTGTCTCGATCCTCCTACACTATAGCTCCCTCTACCGCTACATCCACATTCGTTTCTACCCGACTCAGCCAATCCTGCTACTCCTCTTTGAGACTCCCATAGCAAGGTCTAATCCAAGAGGCTGGGTACCTCGAGGATCCTGCCCCTCATTGCCTGTAGTCTGCTTGACTACAGCTCGATGTCTCCCCACTTCTTCTCAAGTGGCGCATGTGCACTCATGGCACAGTGATCGTCTGTCAAAACTTGCTTCTCTACCCATGCTGGCACTACCTTCGTCTCGGAAGACTCTACCTTACTCTTCTTCCTCAGACACTGGGTCGCATAATGACCCAGCTCCCTACAATGGAAGCATTGCTCTTGGAGAGATCCTTCTTCTTCTGCTTTCCCTGCTTTCCCTCAAGATACTAAGGCAAAATCTTCCTCCTCGTGCTTGACTTTGATCCCCTTGTTGTTGCTACCTGTCTACGACTGTCGCCTGATCTCTTCCTGGCGAAGAACCGCCCACATCTCATCCCAAGGTGGGAGTGTCCCTCTGCCGAGTATAATCTGGACAAATACCTCCCAGTCTTTTGAGACAACATTCAGGGTTGTCCTCACCATCAACTCCTGATCTGGCGTGGCATCTATAGCAGTCAACTGATCTCGGATCTCATTCAATCTTCCGAAGAAGGTGTCAATTGATTCTCCCTTATTCATCTGATACGACCTCAACTGATTCTCAAGTAGCATTCTTCTCTACACAGAAGTATGCTGGTACAATTTCTTGAAGGCCTCCCACATCTCATATGTCATTTCCTTCTCGTCAATGTGTGGTACTACATGGTCCTTGACCCATCAAGGATAATGCTCTTGGCCCTCGCCATTGCCTCCTCGTACTTGTGATTATCATTGGGGCCGACTACGATAGCTATAACCTTCAAGGCGAAGTTCTTGACACGATTTCTGTCAAGTACGGATAAGATTTTGGCCTTCCAAACTGCAAAGTTCAACGCTCCGTCCAGTCTATACTGGTCTCTTACTCCGTGTAGTTCCATGATGTTCCTCTACTTCCCCCCTGGAAGTTATCTGTTCGACTCCTCTAACTCTCTACTTCCCCTCTGGAAGTTCTCTTCTGGACTCCCTCTGAGTCTCGATTTCCCTCCTAGAAATCCTTCTGCCGCTGTCGAGATGCCCCCTACTCTAATCGTCTTGTGCAACTGCACCATTGAGCCGGGTCCTTCAGCTAGAAACCCTCGATAGCAACTCCTCTTGACCTTGCTCTGTCAGGTACTGTTCTGACTACAGTACCTTACCAACTCCACTCTGTAATATTCTCACAGCCTCTTAAACCCCAGCACCCTAAAGGTGAGAGCTCCTAGGCTCTACGCAATCTCGTCACCAGCAACTCGGCCTCCTCAGCCAACTACGTCAACCCTCCCAGCTTTTGCGTGAGGCTCTCTTTGCCTTCCTTAGCCTTCGTGCTGCCTCTTCTTGGCTCACCCTTGATGACAAAGGCACTACGTCACCCTTCCTTTGTTGTTGCTCTGCGATAAATAGCTTCTATCACCTCGGCACAATTGTTTTCCGTTGTTATTGCTCCGCTCGGCTGATGTCCTTAATCCTCCTGTGATCTGCAATCATCCTCTGATACCATGTTGAAGTTTCTAAGTCTACTTAGTTACAAACCCTTCATGCACTTTATATGATTTATTCCTACCTACTTGTTATGTAAATATTGAAAATAAACAGTAGTGCATGCTCAACATACTACAGATCAGCAACTGAAGGAAACAGAAACAATCACACCCTATGACACCATTATTTTTGGACTAATGTCCCCGGAAAAACCCAATGTGGGAAAATCGGTGCAGCTATCTAAGGGTTTTCTTATTAAGCAATATCAAAGTACAATCTGGTTGTCGAAACTAGCCTACCCAACAGAGAATTTCCTTGGTAGTAATACCTCTCAGTTTCTGACAAATCTCCTGGCTGAAACCCCGGATAATCCTTCCAGTAGCTACTCAACACCAATATGCCCAAGAAACCCCAGTGTCAGCCTCTCTCTAGACTGCGTCAGCCCCTCTCTGCCCAGTGTTGGCCCTGCGTAACCCCGAATGGGTCTGCATCGGCCTTAGGAGGCCTTGCGTCAGTCCTCTGGCCCTCTGCGTCAGTAACACTAGCCTCTCTGAGGCTCTGCGCAGCTCTCGGCTGCCTCTGCGTGGCCCTACGCGAGACCTGGCTAGCTCTATGTCACTCCCCCCGGCTACTGCGCTGCTCTCTCGGCACCATCTCTGCCTCTCTGTCTCTCTGTACTCAATGCCCCTCAGCTGCAACCCCCAATCACTAATTCTATCTCTCTTAGCAAACCCCGCTCTAGAGAATAGAATGACTGATCACTCTGGTGTGCCCTCCAAGTGACCGTCAAGCCTACTCTTATACTTTTCTTGTTGACATATCAACGGCCGAGATTAAGTCCCTAATGAAGGGCTAAGATTAGATCTGGCTCGATCCATGTCTTTTGGACCATTCTAACACAGTTTCACATTAATACACATTAATATTTTATTTTCCTTAATTTTAGACTTATACTTTTCAAACCTACTCTTATACTTTTCTTGTTGAGATATCAACGGCCGAGATTAAGTACCTAATCAAGGGCTAAGATTAGATCTGGCTTGATCCATGTCTTTTGGATCATTCTAACACAGTTTCATATTAATACACATTAATATTTTATTTTTCCTAATTTTAATATCTCCTTAATTGTTTAGAATCTGCCCAAACCCTTTCTGGGTATTGGAGATCTCATGTGCCCCAACCTCTCCACCAAATTTCGTGGCTAGAGCACATCCGATGCTACCCGAAATCAACACTCCCTCTTAGCAAGGACTGTGCTCTAGCAAAACTCCTCACTGAGTATTACTCTGATCATTCGGCATCGATCCCTGTGCTGATGATAGGATTGTTGCCCACCATCCTCTGCACTGTTGTATCCTGTACTGTTGCCCATGGTTCTGCCACTACCACTGTTGCATCTACATGACAGCTCCCTCTGCATCCGTGTTGCTACTGGTCCTTTCTCCCAGCACTACATTTGTGCTATTGCTAGTCCTTTCTCCCAACACTACATCCGCACTGCACCTCCTCTCATCATGTTGCATCGTGCTACCCACTGCTGCATTGCAACTTAGTTACTGAGAAGTAACTGATCTCCCAATTTGACCTCTCTGTTGGGCTAGAGACCCTCCTGATGTTGAAGCTCCCTCTGCCACTGACAAGTGCTCCCTCTCTGACCTCTGCGCTACTGCAACAACTCCCTGCATCTCGCGTCGTTGCACACCTCTTTGTGCCATCTTGCACTGGTGCAACACTCTTGTGTCTCTTGCACTGCTGTAGCCTGCTAGCCTCGCGCTGTCTCGACACTCCTGCACTGTAGCTCTCTCTATCACTCCATCCGCATCCGTCTCTACCCGACTCAGCCAATCCTGCTTCTCCTCTCCAGGGCTCCCGTAGCAAGGTCTAATCCAAGAGGCTGGGTACCTCAAAGATCATGCCCGTCATCGCTTGTAGTCCGCTTGACTACAACTCGATGTCTCCCCACTTCTTCTCAAGTGGCACGTGTGCACTCATGGCACAGTCACCATCTATCAAAACTTCCTTCTCTGCCTGTGCTCGTGCTACCTTAGTCTCGGAAGACTCTCCCTTACTCTTTTTCCTCGGACATTGGGTCGCATAATGACCCAGCTCCCCACAATGGAATCACTTGATCTTGAAGAGATCCTTCTTCTTTCGCTTTTCCTGCTTTCCCTCAAATGCTAGGGCAACATCTTCCTCCTCCTGCTTGACTTTGATCCCCTTGCAGCTACTACCTGTCTTTGACTGTTGTCTGATCTCTTCCTAGCGAAGAGCCGCCCCCATCTCATCCCAAGGTGGTAATGTCCCTCTGCCCAGTATATTCTGGACAAATACCTCCCAGCCTTCTGAGACAGCATTCAAGGTTGTCCTCACCATCAACTCCTGATTCGACGTGGCTTCTATAGCAGTCAAATAATCTCGGATCTCATTCAGTCCTCCAAGTAAGGTGTCAATCGGTTCTCCCTTCTTCATCTGATACGACCTTAATTGATTCTCAAGTAACATTCTTCTCTGCACAGAAGTATGCTAGTATAATTTCTTGATGGCCTCCCATATCTCATATGTTGTTTCCTTCTCGGCAATGTGTGGTACTACATGGTCCTTGACCCCGTCAAGGATGTTGCTCTTGGCCCTCGCCATTGCCTCCTCGCACTTGTGGTTATCATTGGGGTCGACTAGGATAGCTATAACCTTCAAGGCGAAGTTCTTGACACAATTTTTGTCAAGTACGGATAAGATTTTAGCCTTCGAGACTGCAAAGTTCGACGCTCTGTCCAGTCTATCCTGGTCTCTTACTCTGTGTAGTGCCATGATGCTCCTCTACTTCCCTCCTAGAAGTTCTCTGTTCGATTCCTCTATGTCTCTACTTCCCGTCTGGAAGTTCTCTTCTGGACTCCCTCTGAGTCCCGATTTCCCTCCTGGAAATCCTTCTACCGCTATCGAGATGCCCCTTACTCTGATCATCTTGTGCAACCGCACCACTGATCCGGGTTCCTCGGCTAGAAACCCTCGGTAGCAACTCCTCTTGGCCTTGCTCTCTCAGGTATTGTTCTGACTACAGTACCTCACCACCTCCACTCTGCAATATTCCCATAGCGTTCTAAACCCCAGTAACCTGAAGGTGAGAACTCCTAGGCTCTGCGCAACCCTGACACCAGCAACCCGACCTCCTCAGCCAACTACGTCAGCTCTCCCAGCTTCTGCGTGAGGTGCTCTTTGCCTTCCTTAACCTTCGTGTTGCCTCTTCCTGGCTCACCCTTGATGACGCAGGCACTACGTCACCCTTCCTTTGTTGTTGCTCTGCCAGAAACAGCTTTTGTCACCTCGGGACAGCGGTTTTCTGCTACTATTGCTCCGCTCGGCTGATGTCCTTAGTCCTCATGTGATCTGCAATCATCCTCTGGTACCATATTGAAGTTTCCAAGTCTACTTGGTTAAAAACCCTTCATGCACTTTATCTGATTTATTCCTACCTACTTGTTATGTTACTTAACAAGTTATTTACAATGTAAATATTGAAAATAAACACTAGTGCACGTTCAACATATTATAGATCAGCAACTAAAGGAAACAAAAACAATCACACCATATGACACCATTATTTCTGGACTAATGTCCCCATAAAACCCAATGTGGGAAAACCGGTGCAACTATCTAAGGGTTTTCTTATTAAGCAATATCATAGTACAATCTGGATGCCAAAACTAGCCTACCCAACAGAGAATTTCCTTGGCAGTAATACCTCTCAGTTTCTGACATATCTCCTGGCTGAAACCCCGGATCTTCTAGCATCTACTCAACACCAATCTGCCCCAGAAACCCCAGCATCAACCTCTCTCCGGACTGTGTCAGCCCCTCTGCCCAGCGTTGGCCCTACATCATCCCGGATGGGTCTGCGTCAACCTTAGGAGGCCCTGCGTCAACCATCTGGCCCTCTGCGTCAGCAACGGTAGCCTCTCTGAGGCTCTGCGTGGCCCCGCGTGAGCCTTGGCTAGCTCTGCGTCACTCTCCCCGTCTACTGCACTGCTCCCCTGACACTATCTCTGCCTCTCTCTCTCTGTACTCAATTCCCCTCAACTGCAACTCTCGATCACTAATTCTATCTCTCTTAGCAAACCCCGCTCTAGAGAATAGAATGACTGATCACTCTGGTGTGCCCTCCAAGTGACCCTCAAGCCTCCTCTTATACTTTTCCTGTTGACATATCAACAGAGATTAAGTCCCTAATCAACGGCTAAGATTAGGTCTAGATTGATCCACGTCTTTTGGACCATTCTAACACAGTTTCATATTAATCCACATTAATATTTTATTTTCCCTAAGTTTAGACTTAGGGACTCCATTAAAAATATTAATTATTTTAATATCTCCTTAACTATTTAGAATCTGCCCAAACCCTTTCTGGGTATTGCAGATCTCATGTGCCCCAACCTCTCCACCAAATTTCGTGGCTAGAGCACATCCGATGCTACCCCAAATCAACACTTGAGAGGAAAACCCACAAATCTCTTCTCTTCCTTATAGATTCTTCAATTGACGAATTCCAAGACCTCTAGACTAAGACCAATACCCTCTAAGACCAAGTCCAACCCTTCCAGATGATGTGCATTCCTTGTCCACGACAAACCCAGTCAAATCTCTTTCAGTAGCACAACTTCGACCCCCAGCTGCAGAATTTTGGCCTCCACTGCAAACCTGAAATTTTTGGCCCTTTTGTAGTTGTTGCTGCCACATGTGTGAGCTTCTTTTAGCCTCCCAAAGCTTTCTCAAACCTTCGCTTGGCTTTCTCTTCCTTCTGGAGCTTGAGGATGGCTTCTTGTGACCTTCGCTTTACCTTCTTTCCTTTCTTTCTTCAAGATCGAACTTGTAGAAGAAAACCCTAGATTCGCTGCAAAAACCCTAGCCTTCCTTCACACGTATGAGAGAGAAATAGCCCAAAGACAAGTGTCCTTCGTCCTCTTCCTTCTTCGTTGCCTTCTCTTTCTTCCTCCTTCGCTTGAATAAGAGAGGGATGAATTGTGTTCCAAGGAGGTTGAGTTTCCTCCTTTATATAGGCTTCTTAAGGTGGACGTAGCTCCTCAATTAGGTCGACTTGTTAGCTGCCAGGCCAACTTGGTCTCGAAGGGTATTTTGACACTTTTAAGAACAAAATAATTTTCTTTACAAGTCACAATGTGCTTGATGGGATCTTCAACTTATGAAGATGCCTTTTTTGACTTCTTGACCTAAGACAAACCCTAGAAGCACTCAATGGGTGCTTGACCTATCAATAAAAGACCTTGAGCATGAAACACATGCTTAAAAAATAATAATAATAATTTTATGTTATTTTACAATTTACAAGAATCAAAAGTACATTTCATATTTATGAAGACTGAACCTAATTACACATTTTTCAACGCTCCCTCTTAATTAGGGATGTATTCATAAATGGTACATGGACATTCTCAATCTAAAGAGATCTCATAAGAAGAATCGGATTGGTAACCCATCTATTTAGCATCATATCAACCAGCATTGTCATATAGCAAGGCCTTGACTAACAGCTCTATCTCTCCACAAGATCATAGCACAATGCTAGAGAGACCAATGGTGTATAGACACCATCATCATTGTCTCTCAAGGTACATACCCCACTCGAGTGTTCAGAGAATATGACCTTACTTGGACTAACCTTATCTTGGATAGCTAGTCCTCAAAGAATATCGGTCCACAACTACTCTTATCCTAGATGCCCTACCTCATCCTCAAAGAGTATCGGATGCCAAATGCTTACCCAATCCTCCATTTTGTCTTCCCAAGTGAAGACAAGAATGATGTGCCTATCTCTCCCTCACAACCAAGGAGGATACATCAACCAAACCAAGCTCATCTCTCAAATACACAAGCTTCTTAATAGAAGAGATTTTGTCAGTATGTCAACTACCTGCTCATCGATGGAGATATATTGTAGATGTAGCACATCTTATACTAGCTTCCGAATGTAGTGATACTTGTTGTTGATATGCTTTGCCTTTCCATGAAACACTGGGTCTTCAGATAATCATATACAGTTGGTGCTATCACAATGTATCGCTGTAGAGTCCATTGGTCCTTCAAATAGGTCGGACAGCAGCTTCCTCAACCAGACCGCTTCTCTGCTTACTTCATAGGCTGCAATATACTCAGCCTCAGCACTACTCAAAGCAACTGTTTCTTGCCTTCCGCTCATCCGTGAGATCATGGAGGATCCCAAACTGAAGCATCCTCCTGTAGTGCTCCTTCCATCCTACTCACCACCTCCCCAATCGAAATCTGTATATCTAATCAAGTGGACATCCTTCCCCCTATCATATTTCAGGTAATAGTGCATAGTTCCTTGTAGATATCTCAGTATATGTTTTGCTGCTATCCAGTGATCATGCTTCAGCTCCACTTGGACTTGATTGAGAACATTTACTGCAAAACATATGTTTGCTTGAGTATTCACCAAGTACAATAGTGAGTCAATCAATTGTCTATACCTCGAAGGACCCACGATTCGGAACTCCTTAGTCTTTTCAAGCTTGTCATCATCGGGGTTGCCATTGGTTTGCAATCCATCATGGCAAACTTCTTCAGTATCTTGATCACATACTTTCCTTGACCTAGATAGATCTCATCACGTCCTTGACAGAGTTCCAGCCCCAAATAGTAGTGCATCATCCCTAGATCCTTCATGTCAAATTTTGTTGCTAGTTGCTTCTCGCATTCTTCAATTCGACCTTCCATACCTGTCAAGAGAAGATCATCCACATACAGAAGGCTGATTACTAGCTCTCCCTTCACAACCTTAATATAAAGGTTTGGATCAACATAACTCTTTGTAAAGCCTAATCTTTGTAGGTATGCATCCATCCTAGCATGCCATGCACTTGGTGCTTGCTTGAGGGCATATAATGCCTTCTTCAATCTGCAAACATATGCCTTTCTATCTTTAACTTTAAATCCCAAGGGTTGCTCTAAATAGACTTCCTCATCAATTGTGCCATTCGAGTATGCAATCTTGACATCCATTTAGTGAACGTTCCATCCCATTGAAGTTGCCAAACAGACCAACGAACAAACAGAGGTATACCTTGTTATTAGAGCAAATGTTTCTTCATATTCGATGCGCCTTTGTTGAGAGAAGCCCCTAGCCACAAATCTTGCCTTATATTTATCAATACTTACATTTGTTGCATGTTTGATTTTGTCGAGCCACTTGGAAGTTACTACAGATTTCTCTTCAAGCCTAGGTACAATCTCCCAAACTCCATTCTGCATTATAAATTGATATTCTTCGTTCATGGCATCCTTCCATTCTTGGTGATTGACAACTTCTTCAAAAGTGGATGTCTCTGCTTCTATTAGTTTTGTCATGTAGGTTGCATACCCTGAATATTGTTTGGGCTTCTTGCTTTCTCTGAATGTACCTTGAGCTGCTCTATGACCTTTTGCATCTAGAAGTGTAGACTTCAAACCGTTAGGTCTTTTTTTAGTTTCGAGAATTACCACAGGTTTTATAGATTCACAAGGACCTTCATCTCCATGGTTTGATTCTTGAATGCAATACTTTCATCAAATATTACATCTCGACTGACTTCTATTCGGTGTCCTTCCTTTATGTAGATCCTATAGGCCTTAGAAGAGTTATTGTAGCCCACAAATGTTCCCTTCATGCCAAATGGATCCAACTTCTTTCCTTTTTCCTTAGGTATATGAATACAGACAAGACAACCAAAAATTCGTAGATGATCTACAGTTGGTTTCTTCCCAGTGAACACTTCTTCAGAAGTCTTGTTATCTAGAGACCTACGGGGACTTTGATTTTGTATGTATACAATTGTCTTTATAGCTTCTCCCCATAGAAATTTTGGTAAATCTTGATCATGTAACATCACTTTTACACTTTCTTCAATGGATCAATTCTTTCTTTTTGCAACTCCATTTGGTTCGAGATTATATGGGACTATCAGCTCCCTCTTAATCCCAGACTCCTTACAGAAAGCTATGATTTCCTTGGATGTATATTCTCCTCCATTATTGGATCTTAATATCTTGATTATTATTTCTGTAAGGTTCTCTACTTCAATGTTGAATTCTTGAAATTTGGTAAATACTTCATCCTTGAATTTCATCAAGTAAAACCAAAAGTTTTCCTTGAATAATCATCTATAAATGTGACATAATATAGATGACCTCCAAGTGATTTAGGAATCACAGGACCACAGTGTTGAAGAAAGTGTAACTAGGTTCGATCTTCATAATGACATGATCTTTGTATTTAATGTAATAAAAAGAAATAAATTATTTTTGTAATCTTGCTACATGGGTTTCATGAGCAAGAAGTGTCACTAGGTGAAAAGACTTCTTCTTGATGTCTTTAGGATTTATTTATTTGTTAAAGAGTCATGTAATGTAATGAAAGCTCTTTGTGAGCCTATGTAAAATGTGTACAAACCTAGAACAGCGCTCCAAGACCAAGCTCAAGCCTCCAAAAGTCATCACAAGAAGACTGCAAACAAAATGATGAGAAGGTCATCATGTCGGCTTCAATCAATAAATGAATTAAATATATATATATATATATATATATATATATATATAGATATATGTCACGTCGGCTCAACATAAGGACACGTCGGTTCACTCAACATGTCAGCTCAGTTTTGAGGGCAAACCACTATAAATAGGTGGCTGAGGTATCCGCAAAACACACTACACGGAACTCGCAATTTCCTCTCTGATTTTTCGTATGGGCATAGAGGAAATCTGCACCACAGGAAAGGCTCGCGTTTTAAGTCTCAGACGAAGGTATGTTATCATACTTCGGTTAGGTATGGAGCAGAGATCCACATGAAGGTCTAATTGCACCTCGGCTAGGGTTTTAGGTGCAGTCATGACCTGATCTCAAAGAACGCAACATCATTACACGTTCTAGGCTAGATATCTCAGCATACCTAAATTTGATGATGCAATGATCTCACACAAAAAGATCTTGAATGGATGAAGAGGACTGTGTATCTATTGCAGCCTCAGCATATTATAAACAGTGATCAGGAATCAGGATTGCAAGAAGTGATAAGGGTTACATCTCGACATCTCTGTATTAATATTTGGATCTATCTAGACATATCACAATGGCATAGCTAACGATCTCGACATACCTATAAGGATCTCGATTGGATGAAGGAGATCTTGGACAAAGGAACTGTGTTGATGGATCTCCCATAGTAGTCCTGGTATATAGATCTCGGTGACATCCTTATGACTGTACAAAATCTTGAACAGCATGCCCTAAGATTCTTCAACACAAAGACATCAGAATGAATAAGTTCCAAGATTTCTTTTAACCGTGAAGCAATGCTTCCAAATGGTCTCTTGGTGTTCTTACCTAATGCACATCCCTTGCATACTCCTTCGTGAGCTTCTTTCAGTTCGAGAATTCCATCTACTATTGAACTAAGAGTTGGAAGGATTTTGAAATGGACATGACCAAATCTTCTATGCCAAAGTTCACATGGGCTAATTTCAATGTAAACCAATACTTGAGCAAGAGGAGATAGTAACTTGTAAAGTCTTCCTTCTCGAGCTCCATTGAGGTTGATCTGATTCCTCTCACGGGACAGCTCTTAGTATCTCCAAGATCTATGGAGTAAGAAGACTTTCCTTTTGAAAATGTCTTTAGTTGCTTGTGATGATCGGTCATGTGTCTTGATGCTCCACTATCGATCACCCAAATGTCCTCATCTTGAAATGTGCCAGTGAGTGCTGAGAAGAGTCCTTCATCTTTTATCTTAGTCACTTCCTTCTTTGGAGTAAATAGGAGATTCCATACTTCTTTGATACCCTTCTTGAGATAACTTACCATCTTTGAATACTTCTTTAGAAACTTCTTCAGTGTAGTAGAGCTCTTCATAATGCCCTTTGCCAACCTTAGCTTTGATACCATGTTGATAAATCTATAAGGCAATGATTAGAGTGATTTCTATTTTATTGATAATTGCTTGTGATGTCTTTTTACTTTTCTTACTTATTAACTTCTTTACTTATTATTATGTTTGTATATCATCAAACAGCTACCAAAAAAAGAAGAACAAGAACAGAGAATATAGGTTGCAAACCAAGGCCAAAACCTCTCCACTTGAGAGAAAAACCCACAAATCTCTTCTCTTCCTTATAGATTCTTCAATTGACAAATTCCAAGACCTCTAGACTAAGAACAATACCCTCCAAGAGCAAGTCCAACCCTTCTGGGTGATGTGCTTTCCTTGTCCAAGACAAACTCAGTCAAATCTCTTCCAGTAGCATAATTTTGACCCCCAGCTGCAGAATTTCGGCCTCCACTGCAGACCTGAAATTTTCAGCCCTTCTACAGTTGTTGTTGCCACACATGTGAGCTTCTTTTAGCCTCCCAAGGCTTTCTCAAACCTTCACTTGGCTTTCTCTTCCTTCTGGAGATTAAGGATGGCTTTCTCTTTCCTTTCTTTCTTCCTTGTAGAAGAAAACCCTAGCTCAGCGACAAAAACCCTAGCCTTCCTTTGCACGTCTAAGAGAGAGATAGCCCAAAGACAAGTTTCCTTCGTCCTCCTTCTTCATTGCCTTCTTCTTCTTCCTCCTTCGCTTGAATGAGAGAGTGATGAAATGTGTTCCAAGGAGGTCGAGTTTCTTCCTTTATATAGGCTTCTCAAGGTGGACGTAGCTCCTCAATTAGGTCGACTTGCCAGCGACCAGGCTGACTTGGTTGGCCTGGTCTTGAAGAGTATTTTGACACTTTTAAGGACAAAAATAATTTTCTTTACAAGTTACAATGTGTGCAACGGGGTCTTAAACTTATGACAATGACTCTTTTGACATCTTGACCTAGGACAAACCCTAGAGGCACTCAATGGGTGCTTGACCTATCAAATAAAAGACCTTGAGCATGAAACCCATGCTCCAAAAATAGCAATAATAATTTTCTTTTATTTAACAACTTACAAGAATCAAAAGTACATTTCATATTTATGAAGACCGAACCTAGTTACACATTTTCCAACCCCACGCACAATAGAGACAACAAATTTTACTTGGAAAACCCAAACTTGGGAGAAAACCTAGCAACTCTTCTTCTTAGAGAAAGTTTTCTTCAACAAGGTTTACAATAAAATATCTAGAAATTTGTGCCAAAAACCAAGTCCAAATCTAGCCATTTCATCCTTTTTTTGGATCCCACAAGTGTCTTCTATATAAGAGAGATGATGAGTGAAAGAAGCAAATGAAGTGTCACATCATGTGTATATATACAAGTCAAATGGGTGCATTTACCCCAAGGGACACACCCTTTCATGGTGGGGCCGACTTGTCCCTTTTCAACCTACATGAAACCCAAAAATAAAATTTATTTTATTTTAATTTCCATAATTTTTCTAGGCCGACTTAGCAGGCCTCGTGGCATGTGGGAATGCCTCCCGATGCTACACAAAAATAAACACTTACCTCTTTAGCTCTCGAAATAAATGTCAGCCTTTGCTTCCTCCTCCAAGCTCCTCTTTGTTCACTCCTCTAAGCTCTCACTTCTCTCCTCCAAGCTCTCAAAAATCTGCAACAAGACAATGTCATCAAGCCCAACTCTAAGCTCAAGCAAACAAAGATGAAAAAATAAGGAAAAGAGAGGGGGAAGATCTCTTTTGTTTTCATCATCACTTTCCCATAAACCCCAAACCTACCCTAGGTCCCCTCCTCCACCTCAAAATTAGAAAAAAGAAATTATATTTTTTCACTAATGAGCGGAAGCATCCAACAAATTCAGGGAGCATGCAAGAAGCGTCCAAGAAGCATGCTCCATGGCTCTGTGAGTGTCCCTGGGAGAGGAAAACTCCCAAACTGGCAGTGAGCATCTCAAAAAGGTCAGGACTCAGGAGTACACTCCTGGGGGCGTTCCCTGAATGCTCACTGATCAATATGTGGATTCCTGGAAGGTTCAAGTGCATAGCACTGATAGCATGTCGAAAAACAGACCATGATGGGTAGATTCTATACTCTAGGACTAACCTAAAATCTATTTATCATTAATGCTAAAAGCACTGATCAAAATTCCTGCTAAGAGTACTTAATCTACAAACACATATTATTGATACATAAACAGCAAGTATACAAATACGAACACTCAAATCTTATTAATTCTGAAAAGAGAAAGCTAGGGCTACAGCTCAAAACTCAAACTCTCAAATCACACATAATGGTGCATCCTGCTTCTCCTTTATAAATTAGGAAGAAGTGAGGTACAATGAATCCAGACGCGTGCACAACAGCTTAGGGTGGCACTGTGAACTCTAACCATAGTGCACCTTGCTTGCATGGATAACGCCACAAAAAATAAGGTGCATCCTCCTAGAGATTTGCACCCCTAACTGAGCTGGTAATAGCAAACCAACTATCTTAAGAAACTGCACCCTCTAACTCATGCAAGCAAAACTAAATAAAGCAAAGCTAGGGCTACAGCTCAAAACTCAAACTCTCAAATCACACATAATGGTGCATCCTGCTTCTCCTTTATAAATTAGGAAGAAGTGAGGTACAATGAATCCAGACGCGTGCACAACAGCTTAGGGTGGCACTGTGAACTCTAACCATAGTGCACCTTGCTTGCATGGATAACGCCACAAAAAATAAGGTGCATCCTCCTAGAGATTTGCACCCCTAACTGAGCTGGTAATAGCAAACCAACTATCTTAAGAAACTGCACCCTCTAACTCATGCAAGAAAAACTAAATAAAGCATAAAACAGAATTAGAACTGAACTGTTGAATATAGAAAAGCATCAAAACTGAAAATGAACTGAAAAGCATGCATGCATCCCCTATCTATCTCTCCTCCAGAAATACTAGTGCGCCCTCAAAACTTCTGTATGGACTGCTGAAGAGGCCACTGTACTGTACGGTACTACTGACTCTACTCTGCTAAAGGAATAGCAGTGTAGATAGAACACTGTCCAAGCTACACAGGTAGGCTAACAGTTCCTGCATAAAGTTTACAACAGTGATGCTCCTTCGAAAGATGGTGATCTGTCTCCAAGCATAGCTAATGATAACCTAGAGCTATGCTAGATGGACTGTCATACTACAACCTGACTAATGTAACTACAATCCCAGAGTATAAATGATGCAATCCTTGGAGTGTATGCAAGGGTGGAAGTAGAGATGAATCTTGGAAGTTATGGGCTGCTCATTTGGCTCAACAAAGTGAATTTCAAGTAGGCTTTGAAAATCTCTACTCTGGTACATCAATTAATATCTATCTCACTTAGGTAAGGAGCATCAACAGAGAACTCTATGGAGGAGGCTTCTTGATATCCAAGTTGCATTCATGGAGGAGAGAAGAAGCTCTAGCATACCAACTAATTTCAACAACTTGGCTAGCAAGCTACACAGGTAT